>PVJH01004109.1:103176-130642 GCA_004026705.1 Nesogale talazaci | reverse complement strand
AGGGCCAATTTGTTTAAAGCTGAACCAGTTCTCCACTCAAAGATGCTAAGCTAACAGAGAAAAAAGTACACCAGGTAAGCTCCGCCCCTCTCCCTTCTCTGTGCCACCAAAGCAAGGTCAGACAGATGACACTGAACACTCGAGGGAAAATACTGTCTTCCCTTGGTCAAACGATACTGATAGTGACAGAGTCTGCTTGTTCCCCACATAGGTGGACATAGAGGAACATCGATTAAACTGACATGTGAAATGGTTTGAGATGAGAACTAGTCACTAGATTTTGTCTCCCAAATGTCATGTCTAGGCTAATCACTGCAAGAATAGATAAGAGATTAGTTGGTAGCACTCTAGATTTGGGGAGGGGGCATCACTGCTCTCCGGTGGTCATGGGAGCTACCCAGCCTTGCTCCCGGAGAGCTGCTGCTGGATTTGAACCGCCAAGCCAATAGACTACAGTCCTGCACTCAACCACCACGCCACTGGAGTTCAGCCCAGCACTCTAGATTAAACCAGATATAAACACGCTAGCATAGAGCAACCTAGTGCATATGCCCAGAAAGCACTGCACAGAGGGAAAAAGATACAGGCACTGACAGCCGCAGTCCACACTGGGCAAGAACACCTCCAATACAGGTGTTCTTATTATACTGTAGGATCCATGAGGTGAGGATGATAGAAACCCTGGAGAGTGGATCGTGAAGAGGTGGCACATATGATGAATGCAATTGTACCCGTAAAAAAAAAAATGTTCACATGGCAAATGTTTGTGTTAGCTATAGTCTGACTATGGTCTTAAAAAAATCCTCTAGGATTGTCGCCTATATGGTCAGAGGGCTTGGGGGGGGGGGGTGCGTGAAGAGGAAGGAATGGGAATAAAAGTCACTCGATTAATCAAGGTGGGGCCCAAGCACAGAGTCGAGATGAGCTACCCCTGAGGAGTGAACCCTATTCAGTCCCCGAGACCCAGCAAGGCTAAGAGTCAAAGGAGGAAAAGGAGAAATTGTTCTCCCCTGAGAGCAATTGTTCTCCACTACCGCACTAAGGATTCTTGATGCTGCTGCTGGGGGTTAGGCTTTGCACTGCTGACCTCAAGCTTGGCGTTTCAAACCCACCAGCTAGTCCGGGGAAGAGCAAGGAGGCTGTCTGCCCCTGTAAAGACTGAAAGCCTCAGAATACCACCTTACCCCTCCCCCTCAGGTTGCTGTGTGTTCGAATTGACTCCATCTTAAGCTTACGCATCTTGGGGATTTCCTTTTTTCTCCGCGCGACAAAAACATTTCCATTCTATCATAGACGGAGAAGCAGTCAGTCAGAGCGAATTTCCCTTTTCGTTCTGCAGCCAGTGGGGCAGGGCAGGGAAACGGAGAGGTCTCTGGAAGACAGATCTTCTGTTGTCATCTCCTATTCCAGAGTGAAAGGCTGTATGGATTTTTAACAAGTGACTCCATTCCCATGGTTTGACATACTGTATGTTTCGGACCATAAGAGGCACCTGACCATAAGACACACCCAGTTTTTAGAGCAGGAAAACAAGAAAAAAAATATTTTGAACCAAATAGACCCCAGTATACTAAAAAGTTCTGGGGTACCACACCTTCGGACCATAAGATGCACCCTTGTTTCCCCCCACACTTTTTTGGGGGGTGTGTCTTATGGTCTGAAAAATATGGTATTTGCAAAAGAATCATTTTTAACTCCCAATTTTTTTTTCTTCTCCAACGGCCCTGAGAACAACTAGTATTTTTGTCTTGATGGATTTTCCCATTCCAGATATTTCATAAAAATGGAATTATATAATATTTGTCCTGTCGTGTCTGGCTTATTTCATTCCCCACAATCTTTTCAAGATTCCTCCAGGGCAGGGCATGTATCAGGAGGTCCTTTCTCTGGACAGTCGGGCTATAGTCCATTGTAGGTTTTTAACTCAGTTGGCTACTCAGAGAATACTCAGGTATTCTACTGTGACAGGGTGACCCAGGCATTTTGAGGTGAGATAGTGCTTTATAGGGTTTTCAGGGTCCTCTTTGTGAACTAGAACACCAGGCCCTTCTTCCAGGATACCCTCAAGGGTGGGCTTGAACCTCCAACCTCCCCGGTTAGCAATCTGCTCATGCTTAACTGCACATCTGTACAGCATTGTACGTATCTATTCATCCGTTAATGAGAACTTGGGTTGTTTCCACTTTATGGTTATGACCCTATGTAAATTTTACACTTTATAATAGACCTTCATTTATCTTAGTCTTCATTTGAACACCTAACGGTTCAACACTATTGCTCTCTTTTATTGTTTAATTCAAAAAGCATATTTAACCCATCTTTCTCTCCTACCATCCAGGATTCCCCTCCCCATAAACACTGAATAAAACTGACAGAGGAGGAAAGTGGCCAATAGCCCTGACATGGCCTGCTATTGTGAGGGAACTGAGAGCATGAAAGTGAGCTGGCTCTGACCTGACTCGTGGGCCGGGGTGAGCTGGTGAGCACGGAGAGCTGTTGAACCAGTTGTTGGGCTTGACTGGCCTATTTCTCATGGAAGGACGGTGGAATCGGGTTGAGCTGGAGGTTAGAGAGAAAGGGATGGATGGGAAGGAGTGGGATGAGCCTCACCGAATTTTGATCCGCTGTCTACAAAGAGCGTACCACTTCCCTGTTCTGTCCTTCTTTTGCTGATCGTGTAGAATGCCCCTCCTCCAGGAAATGCTGGGTTCATTTCTTCTGCAGAAAACCTAAGATCTAAAGGAAAGCTTCATGGAAGTGTCGTTCTAGCGCAAAAAAAGGGGGGGGACTCTGTGCGCAGAAGTGAAAACTGTTCGTTGCTCTTACAATTGGGCAACACGTCCTGGGGATGTCAGCACTGGTAAGGTCATATCCATAGGACGATAAGTCAAAGAAGTGTTGCCACGAGAGTTCCAGTCCATACACGCACAGATTTATTTCAAACCAAACATGTCTGAACCTGTCTCTGAGATCCGTCGATGACTGGAGACAAGGTCTCAGTCTCATTAGGGTGACTTCAAAAGAATAATACATTCGAGGGCCAGTCCAAACAGTGACTTCTGAGGGCATCTCCCAAGCCAGTTCAATTCAAGGCAGAGAGGGCAGCTCAGAAGGTTTGGAGGACTTTTTCATTTTTCAAACTCCCAAAGGAGTACTCCTGATAGGCTTTCAAGAAGGATAGTCAGGGACCTTATTAAGAAAAATATTTCCATCAAAAAAGGCAAACTGTTTTGGTGAGAAAAAGGCCTGGAGAGATGTGCTGCTGGATTTCTTTCCATGACAACAATGTACCTGCTCACTCTCAGAGGGCAGCTAGGGCAAGCTGTGGGCCTTTCCCTGGGGAACATCACCCATGCTCCCTCTACCCAAACCTCACCCCTTCAAAGTCAGTTGTTGTTCCTCAAACCCAAACCACTAAGAATTGAGTCAACAGAGTACACCCAAATGACCATCTTGACATGGCATCAACAGAAGAGTCTAGAGAGGTGAGCACACAGCCACCAGAAGTGTATGGGCCTGCACAGAGGATAGGAAGGGAGGAAATAGCTTCACATTTGAATATTTTTGTGTGATAAATGTTTCTCTAATTTTGTGGCAGTAATTTCTTTCTCACCCTGGCATGTGTAAGGTACTAGGTTAAAGGCAGTAGTAGTAAGCTGATAAAGCATTCAGGTTAGCTACATGGGCCATTGGCTAGCTGAAGATGGTTTTAAAAAGCTACATTTCTTAGCTTCTTTAAGAAGGAGGCCTGGTGGCATAATGAGTAAGCACCCCACTGCTGACTCAGGGGTTAGTGGTTCGAACCCACCCAGAGACTCCAGAGGTGGAAGACCTGACAATGCCCCTGAGGTGGTTCAACTCTGTCCTCTAGGCTCAATGTGAGTCCAAAAATCAACATGCTGGGAACCCCCTCGCAATGACATAGTAGCCCTGGTGATGTAGTGGATCCATCACTGGACTGAGAACCACAAAGGCAGTCGTTCAAACTTTGAAAATAGGGAATAGGGTGATTCCTATCATTTACCTCAGTTCCTTTGCTTAGAGTCGGAAAGCTGCAAATCATTGATTATTCATTCCACAGATGCAAGATGCCTTCTGTGTGCCAGGCACTTTTCAAAATGCCGAGAATAGAGCAGAAAAAGGTTTCTATTCTCATGGCATACCTATTTCCAGTGTGGTGAAAAAGACAACACCAAAATGGATATGTAGATATGTACATATGCATTTTATTTAGATACACATATATGTGTATATTTAACATACTTTACTTGTACAACAAGCTGAGTTCAGAAAAACAAACAAACAAAACCGGAAAAGCTTGCATGAGAAGAATGACATAGAGTAAGATGGTGGGGACTCCTTGCTCTTTAAGATGGGGTGGGGAAGGCCTCTCTGGACCCAAACCTTCAAACCAAACTCACTGCCACCCAGTGGATTCCCACTCATGACAAACTTGTAGGGCTGAGTAGAACTGCCCTGGGGGTTCTGAGACGGAGACTCTTTACAGGAGTAGAATGCTTCTCCACCTTTCCCAAAACAGCTAGGGACCATTGCATAACCAGGACACCAGCACATGGCTCCCTAAAGCAAGGAAGGGAGTCAGTTAGACATCTGAGAAAGAGGAGCTACCCAGGCAAAGGGTGCCCCTCTGTGCAAAGGCCTTGCAATCAGACACGTTGAGGGTGGGTGAATACATACATAGAGTCATTAGCACCTTCTGTCTGCAGTGTGATCATATGACAGAACCTCTTCTCTTTGTTCAAAGGAGGACCAAAATGTCTAGTTTGTAATGGATGCATCAGTTGCTAGCAATGCAATTCCAAGAAGGTATGTTTGGGAGACCTTGGAGCAGAGATGTCTTGATCTCTTTCACTCCCAGGAGATGCCCTTCTTCAATAGTGCCATCAGAACCCGAGTTAATCTGAACTCTGAGAATAAACCTGAGAGGCAGAATCGCCTGCTATTCCTTTTACATGCCCGGTGGAGAAAGCCTGGGCATCACATCGTGTTCTGTCTTGCACTCAGAGGAGCTGAGAGACAAACAGCAGTGACAGACAGGAAACTCAGATGAGCAGTGACAGGCTGCTCATCTCACTTCACAATCTGGGTGGTTTGGGCCCAAGGATATCTTCTGTTGCTTGGCACTGCAACACAGGTGACAGTTAACTTTAAAAAAGAAAGGGGAGGAAGGAAGAAAAGAAGTACAAGGCCACATCTTGGAAAACTTGATAGAACAAAACCATTTCAGTCCTCTAGTAGTTTTCACATACTAAAAATATCAAGTTGGATAAGAGATTTAGCATCTATTGATTTTTCATCATGAGTCAACCCTCGATGTGCTGAGTTTGGGGAACTGAAAATATGCTGTCTAGCTGAGCTATTTATTGCACTCCTATTATGAATAGGGCACTAGTCCAGTCATTGTGGTTAGGACAAAAATGAGAAGACATGACCTATAGGTTCACATTTGATAGTCCTATTGGCACATTAAAACAGTTACAAGGATACTGCCCAGTGATACTGGACACCATACAATTAAGACTCAAATGAGGGTGGACTTCTGCTTCCAGTCAACAAGGAATATTAGGAATAATAGAATGTACCCTTCCATGTGAAGCAACACCCCCCAAAAGGTGGGGGGGATTGTATCAAACGGTAGTCTTCAAGAAAAAAAGGCATAAGGCCACCATGAGTAATGGTCCCTGGGAGCTGGGAAAGAAACAAGGAGAGCCTACAATTGCCCCAGCTTAATGTCTTAAAAGAATGTTTGAGGCTATGTTGCAGGGAGGGGATGGAACAAGCAGAGTCAGGTGAACTCCCTCACTTGAGAAGACAGGACCAAGGACTCAGAGAGACCAAGGAGGCTGGGGCTTTTAGGGGGAGCCTTCTGGAGAGGAGGGAGCCACACAGAGAAGGCATTCCTGAGATCTGCTTGGGAGCCCCCTGGAATCATTGGAGAGCATGATTAGCATTTGCACACAAGGAAACTCTTCAGATTTGGGGGACGATCATTCAAAAAGACCAGGAGAGAATGGTGCCCAGTGTTCATCAGGCTATTAATGATGCCGGTCCCTACCAGCCAGCATGGAAAAACTCATCATTCACGGGGCATTGCGTAGATGACTGTGGAATGCCTCACCTCATGACCCGACGGAGTAAAGCTGTTTCCAAGTAAATTAACTTCATTCTAAAACAGAGATCACAAATATTTATAGACATGCAAAATATTTAGCTCCCAAGAAGGTAAAATAGCAATGTCTGGCACCGAAGTAAAGATGACCAGGTTTGTAAAGCAGCACAAAACCCTAACCAATTATGAAAATAATCATTTCCTCAAAATCACCCCAGATTTGGCATGGATGTTAGAATTAGAAGATAAGGACATAAATAGTGGCAGTTAACATTGTATTTAGTATGCCCCCAAATCTAAGGGAAACATCAAGTTTTTAAAAAACAATTCAAACCAAATATTCAGAGATGCAAATTATAATATCTGAGATGAAAAATGCACTGGCCAAGATTAAAGGCAGATTGGACAATGCCGAAGGAAACATAAATGAACTTGAAGCCATATCAAAATGAATCAAACTCCTGGCCATTGAGTTGCTCCCAATTCATAGCTATTCTCCAGAGCAGAGTCGAACTGTCTGGAGAGGTTCTGAGACTGTTCTGTTGATAGGAGTGGAAGGTTTCATTTTTCTCCCACAGAGCTACTGGTGGTTTCAAACGGCTGACTTTGTAGTTAGTAGCCTGCGTTTGTCTGGAATGACTAGAGACACAAATCCAGAGACACTCATACGTATACGGAAAAGAACTGCATAAAAAGAGCAATTGTACAGTAAGAGAACATCCCAGCCTAGTCCAGATCAAGTCCTTAAGTCTGATATTACCCCATGTGTCCGATAGCAACCCATGTGTTTCAGACTCATGGAACACATGCAATGACGCCAAATACAGGATGATCACAGACCAGTGCGTGAGAAGTCCTGTGGATCCAGAGGCAGTGTAAACATCTCAGCACTGGCAGAGGTCTTCACATGGCTCCGCCAGCTCAGGGCATAAGCCACAGTTCTATGTGTCTTGTCAGCTGCAGTGTCTCCCAGTGAGTAAGTCTAAATGAGGTCACCAAGCTGTGACCTGACTGACAGGCTAAATTCCACCCCATCACTTGTATGTCTTAAACTGATAACACATTATGGGATGACCACACAGCCCCGCTTATAACCAATACATCACCTATCCAAAACAAAACACTAAGTCTTTTTTTAGATTAATGAAAAATTATTCATTATACTTAGTTCAGTGTCATGTAGCCACATATATGAATCGGTGTCCCCAAAGGAGAGAAGAAAAAGCCAAAGGGAAAGGAAATAAAATTTGGATAACATAAGAACAGAATCGCTTAAACCTTGAAAACCACAAATCCACAGATATAGGTAGATTAATGAACCTCCGACTCCCCACCCCCAAACATGAATAAAAAGACATTGAGTTTTATCCTAAGCAAGGTGGTCAAAATCAGTGTGAAAGAGAAACTCTTAAAGGAGTGTGTGTGTGTGTGTGTGTGTGTGTGTGTACATATCTACTCTGGAAAAACAAAGGTAAGGATGCGAGAACATTTCCTTTGGAAGAGTCCAAAAGCAGACACCACATTCAAGCACACAAGTGACTCTGATAGTATGATTTTTTGGGGGTCTTCAGGTTAGTGAAGACCAAAAAATGGTCTTTTTAAAAATACAGCTTTAAAAAGTTGGGTATTTATATGAAAAAAAAAATCTTCGATATGTTATCTCTAATCCTTTAGAAAAGTTAACACAAAATAGACTTTAGTCCTAAATTTAAAAAATCTGAAATTGTAAAGTTTCCAGATCACCCTGATAAACAGTGTTAATGGAGAAAAGAATCGGTTTGGGATTTAAACAGTAAATTGTATCTAGAACTTTCCAGAGAAAATAATGTTTTAATGGGGCAGTGCTCTCCGTGAACTGTTGCTGAGACAACACTTCCAGACACGATGTTAAATCTGCTGAGGGCTGACATGACTCAGAGGCAGGTGAGCCTGGGTGGTGTGCTGTGGTTCATTTTGGATAGTTTCTGTTGCTGTATCTTCAAGTGCACTAAAGTTTCATTTGCATTGTCCTAGTGCATTTTTCATTGCAGACCTTGTAATTTCCATTGGTGCTTAAGCAATAAGCCCTGCTACCTCCTCGGCCCACTTGATTCCATTAGCCCAGCATGACCCAGGACCAACCATACAAGAGAAATTCGTTTTTTACAAATCAAGGCCTATTATAGAGAATCAGACCAGCAGGCAGGTGGAGTTAAGGCAGGAACTTAAGGTGTTGACTCTTTTCATGAAAATATTTTCTACCTATATATTTAATACTCAAGGACTTTTTTTTGACATGCTTAATTTTTATTAGGCATGTCAGCAACTTTATTGCCATGGATAATTTTTAGTGACCCTGAGTCCGTGGCTGGACTGATAGAGCTTTCCCATTGCTTTACTTTCAGTCTTGGTACTACTTTAAGAGTGACACCCATGCATCCAGATGAGCCTACGGAACAGGCCACAAGCGTTAAAGCATTAAAAAAATTTTATTTAAGCCTACCTTTTTAAATTGTGAGTTGAGTGAATGTTTAAAGAACATGTCACCAGCTTGACATTCCATGAGTCACATACATTTCATCTCATCCCATTCATTGTGAGCTCTACAATGAATGGGATCCCCTCCTTGTGACCCCCTAAGTCATGTATCCTGCTTCCTTTCTTTAAAAACAAAGCAAAACCAAAGAGACCCATTTCATTGGTATATTATCCACATATCGTACAATTCAATAGTTCACCACATCAAGCCGTTATACAATCATTACCATGATCAATTTTAGATACTTCTTCTTTCTTCCATTCCCCCTATTCACTCCCCAATTTCCCCCACCTCCCCTGCCATGCTTCCAAGAAGCCATTAATCCAGTTGCTGTCACTATAGGGTTACCTATCCTTGATCTCATATACCAGAAAACATACCAGCCCCTCAAACACCTAACAGGAACAAAGTAACATAGAGAAAAACCTCATTCAAAAATAAAATAGAAACTATGAGAAACGAGAACAATTTAAAATGTGACCCCAATGTTGACCTCGACTTCTGCAGCCTTGGGCAAGCCACTAATCTCTCATGTCTGTTTCAATATCTATAAAACCAGCACCATAATTTATTGAGCCCCACCAGAATACAATGAAGTTTAGCTAATTAGTGTTTACAGTCTGACTCGATAAAAGATATTAAATGCTATTGCTGTGGTCTTATTATGAAAATGACAGTTAACTGACATCAGAAATAATTGGCTGGTGACAACAAAGCGCTCTAATGGAATCAGACCTTACAAGAGACACGCGGGTCTTTTAAAAGCTAATTAAGCAGACTGTGGTCAGGATAACGTTGGTGAGGAATCCCTGTGCACGGGGAAGACATGCGCTGTGACTCATTCCGCCCTCAGTCATCTTGAGGCACGCCACCTATGATGCACAATTAAGGGCAGTGGGAGGCAGGAGGGTGCAAAGGGGGTGCAGGGGGTGGGGAGCTGACCCCTCAAACTCACCCCATCTGTGGGCTGCTTTATTTTTCCCCAGGCTCCTGCTGGTCACAGTGCTGCTGTGACCAGAGGGACTATTTTGGTGGCTTTCTACTGGTTCTTTCTGCCAGAGCTTGATCAGTCTGCACCAGGCCTGGCAATTGAACCATGTCCAACCAGCATAGAACAAGTGCCACTCTGAGGAACTGAAAACCCCGGGTCACAAACTCCCACCTCGTTGCCAATAAACCTGGGGTTAGACCAATTTACTCAGCCATCTCCATTCTCACTTGGAAAGAGAAAATTAGTGAGGCGAGTCACATTAGAGACCAAACAAACAAGGTGACTTTTAATCACTCGTAAGGACGCTGATAGGAGGGCATTAAAAAGCAGACAGGTAATGTTTTCGTCTGCCTACAAGGGTGGCAGTAACTATAATGAAAAATTAAATTGAGCAAATAAGAATTGAACAATGAAGAACTTTACCATCTCAAAGAGTATTTGTGAATAACATGCTCGTCTGCTATAAGAAATTGCCAAGTAAAGAACGTAAGACACTGCTTGGGCACGGAGACCCCAGAAGGAAAGGGAAAGGAGGCTTCTAGAAACACAGGAGCCAGTTCGTGCGTGGTGAGTGACGGCGACCAGGGAGCACTCCGCTCCTATAAAGATGCACAGTCTCTGGAACCCCATAGGACAGTTCTACGCTGTCCCAAGGGGTCCCTAGGAACCAGAATCCAGTTAGCGTGGCATGGCAGAAGAGAAAAAGGAGCCATGGTGGCATGGGGTAAGTGCCCCATTGCTAAATGAAACGCCCGCAGTTCAAGCCACCACTCTGAGGGAGAAAGAGGGGGGCGGTCTGCCTCTGTAAAGATCCACGGCCGTGGAAACCCTATGTGACAATTCCACTGCATTCCTGAAGGGTGCTAGGCGTTGACAGCAATGGATGTAGCTCACTGAAAGGTCACACCAACACCCACTGGTCACGTGCCTGGAAGAAAGAGGGGGCTTTCTGTTTCCGTAGAGTTTGCAGTTTGCAGTTTGGAATCCAGAGAGGCTGTTCTGCCCGGCCTTGCAGCATCGCTGTGAGTGAGAACCAGCTCGCCAGCCATGGGCCACTGTCACAGAGTGGATTCTGACTCATGGCGGCCCTGGAGGCACAGGGACAGCTGCCCCTGTGCATTTCCCAGACCAAATCTTTCCAGGAGCAGAAACCTTCCTCATTCTCTTTCAGAGCAGCTGGTGGGTACGAACCGCTGACTCGGGGGTTAGCAGCCCAAAATGTAACCCCTTTCATCACCAGAGGTGGTAGGTATTGCAAAAGGCAAGGCGCCCCCGGTGGCACATTGGTTAAGTGCACAGCTGCTAACCCAAAGGCTGCCAGTTTGAATCCCTTGCTGGCACTGCACCGTGGAAGAAAGAGGTGGCAGTCTACTTTGCCACTTAGGGTTACTGAAAGTCAAGAATTGACCTGGCACGGCATTGGGTTGGTAAGTATCTTCCAAGAAGGAACCTAAGTATTAGAAGCGTGTATTTATAGTTGGGAAGAAAGAAAACAAAAGAGGAATGGCTATATATGCTAACTTTCATTTATTCAGCCATGCAACAAAATGTTTGATGCACTTCATAAGACAATGAGCTCAGTCTACAGGGGAGCAGGATGTGTGAGTAAGTCATTCTATGTTACATACCACGAAAGAGGTCTGACGTGCAGCAAGGAAATAGATCCACTCAGACAGAGACTATCATTCCTAGCTAAGACTGCATTTGGTCCACATCTTCATAAATGAGCTTAGAAGGTTACCAGGCTGAAAAAGATACTGGCCAATCCTGGTACACGCCATCAGCACAGTGAACACTAAGGAGCCTCCGCCAAGTCCTGTGGCCTAAAACAGCAACTATGTATTATGTCTCATGAGACTGGGGAGTCAGGGAGACAATTCTGCTGATCGGAGTCTGGCTTGACTGATCTTCGATAGGCTGCTTCACAGGTGTAAGGTCAGCTGGCTGGTCAGCTGAGAGCCAGAGGGTCAGAGATGGGCTCGACTGGGATCGTCTGCAGGATGCGGCCACTTTTGGTCCAGTAGGAGAAGCCAGGCTGGTGCTCAGCGTGGAGCCAGAGGTCAGGACCCGTCCACGAAGCCTCCGTAGGCTGGCACACAGAACTGGCAAGCCATTATTTCCAACAGATCAGTCAGCCCAGATTCAAAAAACAAACCTCATCTTGTGTTGAGAAGCACTACAAAGCCACACTGTACACATAAAAGGGTAATAAATAAATAGCCTCAAGCCAAAATAAGTTGATAATCTCTCTACCATGATTATTAAGAAGTGAAAAAGAAAAAGGTTGGTGCGTTCAGGGGAAAGCCTCCAGCTGTGCATAAACTTCAAGTACAGAGCGAGTGGCGGAAGACAAGAGCTTTGCACAGTAAACTGAGGCTAGGTCAAGTAGGGCCTAGTAAAGGTGTGGAGGAGTTTGGATTTTTCTCCTAGCACACAGGAAAGTATCTCTTAGCTTAAGTGTAAAGGTCATGGTGGTGAAACATGGCCTTCAGCGAAGAAAATCTTTGTGATTTTAGATTTGGCAATAGTTTCTTAGATAGGACACGGAAAGCACAAGTGACAAAGAAAAAAGAGATGAACCGAACTCAAGAGAAGGTATTGTTCTTCAAAGGAGACCACCAAACGAGTAAAAGTCAACTCGTGGGATGAAAGAAAATATTTATAACCAAGGGCTCAATAGAAAGTAAACATCTAGGGGCTGAGCCCCGGTGGCGTAGTGGTTGTGCATGGGACTGTGGCCCACTGGGACATAGGTTCAATTCCAGCAGTGGGGCTGGGCCTCCTACTCCCACCACTGGAGAGCAGTGATGCCCCCCCCCCAAAAAAAAAGAAAAGAAAAGAAAGTAAACATCTAGAAAAGTGAGAAGGCAACATATATACAAATTTGCCAGATGCAAGCGATGTATGGATTGTGGCAAGAGTTAAGGGTCCCCCAAAAAAATGATCTCTTAATGAAAATTTTTATAAGATATTTATATCGCACAACTCTTTTAAATAAGATCGAACTATTCAATTGTATAGTATAGGAAAGATATGCCAATAAAAAATGTTTTAAAAAGAAAGAAGATATTTTGAAATTATGTATCTGATAAGGAACTGCCATCTAGGATACAAAATGAATTATTAAAACACAACAAACTATGGTCAAGTGCTGTGGCTAGACATTTCTCCAAAGAAGTTACTAATTGCCAAAAATCACAGGCCAAGATGCACAACACCATCTCGCTGTTAATGTTGTTGATGGGTGCCTTTGAGCTGGTTTAAAACAGAAACACTACCTGGTTCTTGGACATCCTCACAGTTGGAATGTTTGAGTCCCCTGTTACAGCCACTGGTTCAGTCTTTCTCACCGCCAGTCCTTACTATCGCCAAGTCGATTACAATCCAGGGTGACCTTATAGGCCAGCGTAGAACTGTCCCTGCGGGTTTCCAAGACTATAACGCTAGAGGAGCTTCATCTTTCTCTCTGCTTTCAAACTGCTACTTTGAGGTTACCAGACTCACACCTAATTCACTTTGACCCTGGCGCTCCTTCAGCTGGTCCTTAGGGAACCACAAAGCAAAGCCACAGTGTGATACCACATCACACACACTAGGATGGTTGTATTTTAAAAGGTCACGATGCATCATTAACATGCCTTGATGAAAGTAGAGAAGCTGGACCCCTCACACACTATTGGCAGGGTTGTAAAATGGTGCAACCACTTCAGAAAAAGAATTTGACAGCTCCACAGAGAATTGAATGCCAATGTCTATGCAAAAACTTGTACATGAGCTCATCTCAGCCGTGGCTCCAAAAGCCAACTGGTGGAACAATCTAAGTGTGCTTGATGAATACAGGACATCCACACAGTGGCACACTACTCAGCCATAACAACAAACAAGATTTTTGATAAACGCTATAATATAGAAGGACTTTATAAACCTCATGTACATCAAGAAGCCAAACAGCAAGTGCCATGCAATAAATGGTTTCATTTATAAGGACGTTCAAAGCTTTTGAACCCTTATTTCTTGGAACTGTGGTGTGAAAGGGCCCAGGGGAATCAATACCCAGAGGACCACAGAGATGGGCCGCCCAGCTTCTTTTCCCAAAGTGCCAGACCCCGATATGCTTTGCTACTGGGATTCCTCCCATCTAGAATGCCCCCCATCTCAAGGCTGGGGCCATAACCCTCAGACATCATAAAATTTTAAATTTTCCATAATTTTCACAATCCCATGTTCACATTTTATTTTGTTTTAGAACATGAGATGCTCAAAAAACAAACACACAAACCACCACCACCAGAACTGCCCAGGGCCTTTCTGGAAGAAAGAATGAGCACAGGATGCTTTGTGCCTTGCAAGGTCACCCAACAACAGCAGCTGCGTGAAGGCAGGGTGAAGGCAAGGGCTGGGTCTGGCATCTCTGAGTGAGTTTCGGGAAGGTAGACACTATGGAATCACGCAAGTCTGAGGTTCAGTCCCAACTCCAAAAGCAAAACAAAAAGACTCCTACTCATAGTGACTCGGTGTGTGTCCCAACAAACTGCTTCCTAGCATTTCAAATGGCTGATTTTCAGAAGTCACCCCCTCCTAGGCTTTTCTTTTCCATGGCCCCTGCGTGGACTTGAAACTTCACCCCTGCATTAATAGCCAAATGTCTTATATTTGCATCTAGCTCACGGTCCCATTTATTGCTCCCAGTTGCACAATCTGTTGCATAACATGTTTTATCTCTCTTTCTCCAAGTTACCTTTCAAAAAGAAGTTGAGCAGCATTTAGCTTTTCAAATTGTTTTCATGTACATTTGCTCAGTTGCTCCTCTTTGTGTGGGTAATCAATAATTCTCTGTCCTGACTTGCCAATTAAGCAGCCTTGTCCATAAAAACATGAAATATTTCTTCTTTCTTTTAATCACTGTTGTTTAGTTCATTTTCTTTTAGAATGTGAGGGGCACTATGGGACTTAGAATCTATTGACTGCATGGAAAAAATGTTGTGCTTCATGTCTATGACACTTCCAGATGTCTGAAATTAGAATTCCTGAAAATGCCTATTGGCAATTTTCACCCATTATGAAACAGAAGCAGTAATCTAAATAAGTAGATATTTGCAGCTGCATCATGTAACCTTTTAACTTTGTTCTGCAGATAGCGATTCATTTTTCAGCAGGAACAACTGTGCCAGGTTAGCAGAAAAGGCGGCCTGATCTAGTTTACCTTTTCCAAGAGAAGCCTTGTGATCACAAAGCCACATTTTCATTTTAAATTGTTGCTTTAATTAACTCCTTCTCCAAATGGGTCAGTGAGGAATAATATCATCGTTTGCACAGCAAAAACAAAAACAAGAGACTCAAAAACAGTCTAATATCTATCTGATAAATAAGAAAGATGTGCTGTCCCCAAAGGATTACAGAGGTGGGGCAGCTCCAGAGCTGGCTAAGGAAGCAGGTTGACAACAAAGGCTTTGCCTCCTGCCAGTTCTGTCCTCTCCGACTGGCTCCCACATGCCCACCACGGCTGCCACCCATCCAGCTATCCCCTGTCGTTTTGACACATGAAGTGGGAAAGGGGCTTCCCTCATGTGTCTCGTGATCAACAGGCACACCTACCAGTCCCCCATACACATCTTAGCCCTCGCTGGTGAGAATTGTCTGTGTGCTCCTTTCTGAACTGACATGGGGATGGAGCTACCCTGCCACACTTGAAACAGCCAAGGCTGACCCTCGGGGCCTGAGGACATGCCCAGCCTCCCAGATGAACACAGCCACCATGCACTTAAATAAAATTGGGATCCTGTTAGCAAGAAATAAGGCAAAGGAATGGCCAATGGATAGACAACCGAGTAAGTGACAATGGCGAAGATATTATAGAGAGGCATTGGGATAGACCCTTGGTAGCAATTTTCAAGTTCATTTAACATTCAAAAGATGTGAGCAGGAAAAAAAGGAAAGAAGGATTTTAGCAGACTGCTTTGTCGTTGGGAATTTCTGAAACCAATAGAATTAGAGACAATTTCAGGGCCAGTGTTTTGTAAATATTGATTTTTTCCCCAAACAATATCATATAAGATATCAAGACAATACTTAAATGCCTTTTGGGGGGCTTTTCTGAATCATTCTTACTTTAGAATGAAAACAGAAAAGCAACCAAGCAAAACCAGCCTGGAAGACCTATGAGGTCTGAATGACCTATCCAGAATTATCTCACCTGATCCACCCCACCGATCATGTCATGGTAAACCCAATGTTTACCCAGTCGTGTTACCAGCGCTCAGCTAGTTGGTTCTAGTCACTTAATCTTTCTAAGCCTCCATTTCTATAAAATGCGGAAAGCAGTGAAACTTCCTACTGGTTTTGTGAGGACTATACAAGATCATTCCTGTTAAAAGCATAACATATAATAAAGTCTTCACTCTGACTTTGATGAATCCTTTACGTTTTACTGTCTTCATGTGACCGATGGTACACCTGGTGTCTAAACAAAAGATTGGAGGCCTTTTCCTATCACGACCTCTCCTTCCCTAGTTCTTATCTCGCAGCCACTGGTCCAGCCAGAGTCTTTAAGTACAGACAGCCTTCTATAGGCCACAGTTCTATGTGACCCGGGGAGTCTCACCGTGAGCCAGGGACCACTCTAGGTTAAGTGGTTGGTTATCCCTGGTAGTCTAAGTTTCTGAGGTCTCACCTGGAGGAGGGCTGAGGCTGAGGTAGAAAAGTGAGCAAGAGACCACACAGACCCTATCCCTACTTCAACCAGAGCACCTCCAGACTTTTCTCGGGTTCAGGGTAAGATTTCTGTGGAGAGAGGAACTCTGCTTTCTGGGAAGCGAAACCCACTGGACGAGGTGGGCTCTGCAGTGGCATTATCATGTGACCCATGGGACCCTCGTGGCCTGCACATTGTAATCTCGTATGTGCACACTCACCTGAAGATGCTCTCCAAGAGCTTCTCCCTTTAGGGCAGGGCTTCCTTGACATCCGGTTGATAGTCTTCATATCAGCCAGGAAATTTGTGTCTAGTCCCCTAAAAACAGCCCTTTGACGATAAGCTTCATACCCAACTGCTACCTCATTTTAAATGTCAACTGCCAACTGGGTATTGTCTCCCTTGCACCACCCCGCACTTGATCAGCTTCACCTGTGTGCAAGTGCTCTTGTGAGCTGTTCTCCACACCGGCCGTTCTCAACAGGCCGTCTTGGGAACGCTGGGATTCCTTGAAAACACACACACACACACACACACACACACACACACACACACACACACTTTAAAAACCTGCATGTCAAAACTCTTTGTTTCTTACACTCTCCTCCTCTCTCAATGGAGCAAAGGAGTTTTCCAGAGGCCCCGTGACATGCCGCATCAGAGATTAGATTAAAAAGGAGATATGAGAATCCAGCTGTCTAAAGTAAGATATGAGAATCCTACTCGTCTAAAGTAAGTCAAAGTAAAGAGATTTGCAAAAGTAGAAAATATTTTTAAATGCCACTTTTCTCACTAGGCATTTTCACTTTTAAAAAAGTAGTTATTTTTAACTTTAAAATAGATGTCATGTAGGTTAACATGAAATTACTTTACTACTAACATTTAATGAATTGTAAAATCAAATGTTTTTTCAGTTTTCATGTATACAATGACACATAATGGCATAACTCACATAAGTCAAAGCTTTTTAAGGTCGTCAAAGACTTTTGAGCATGTAAAGGAATCTTGAAACTAATGTTTGAGAATCAATGCTCTAAGCAATGTCAATTTGAGCATTTCCTGGAACAGTGTGTTTATACAGTGAAATCTAGAATATTCCACACAAGCATTTAGAGATGGCTGCGGATTCTTGATTTGAGCTAAAGAGGGCTTCATCCAGGCAACAGATGTACAAATGTGGTTTGCATACAATAGATGTATGTATTGATTGTGATAAGAGCTGTATGAGCCCCCATAAAATGACTTTAAAAAAAAAAAAAAGAAGGCTCCATTCAAGTCTACTGGGAAACCTATGCAGTAAAAATTGTGTTGTGTTTGTGCTTAATTAGTACTTTTATAATACACTTTTATTGGCATATAATGCAAGTACTGACCTTTTTGTTTTAATTGCAGTCACTCAAATTTGGTAGGTTTAAAAATGATCAGAAACAGTTCACTATTTTTTACTTTTTGCTCTTTTTTTACTTAAGAAAGAGTCAGCTGCATCACAGAGCATACGGAGATAAAATGTGGCACTTTGAATAAAAGTTGCAAAATCTAGAATTAGCTTTCTGATTTGGACCATTCCACTGACTGAAATCCCATTTTTACTTTCTTGCCGTTGTATCAGCATTTACCCTGGATAGATGGTTCTTTCTGGAGCCCTGGTGGTGTCGTGGTAATGAGTTGGGCGGCTGACTAACCTCAGGAGCAGCAGTTTGAAACCACCAGCAATGGAGGAGGAGGAGGAGGAGGTGGGGGAGGGGGAGGGGAAGGAGGAGGTGGGGGAGGGGGAGGGGAAGGAGGAGGAGAAGGAGGAGGAGGAGGAGGAGGAGGAGGCTTTCCGAGTGTGTAAACCCCCAGGGAGTTCTCTCCTGCTCTCTGGAGCAGCCAGGAATCCGGATCAACTCAACAACAGGGTCTCTGAGTTGATTCAGCTGGTCGTTTTCTGTTGTTTTGTTTTGTTTTGTTTTGTTTTGTGGCATCACTGCCCTGGTGGGAGTAGGGGAAGCTGGTCGTTCTTAGCATGCATGTCCCATGTACCAGGATTGGTGAAAATGAAAACTGAAAAGAAAAACAGACCTCTTTGGATTAACCCTCTCTCTTCCCCCCCCCACCTCAATTAGGAAATAGATAAATTCAGGCCCCAACATACTAAGTTGTTGAAGGCCCCCTATTTAGTAGCAGAGCAAATACTTCTGACTTCAATACTTAATGTAACATGCTCGTCCAATAGTTAAATCGTTAAATCGTTAAATAGTTAAATCGTCATGAATCCCTTTTGGAGAGTAAACTTTAGATCCTGTGTATGTTATCAAGATGTGCAGGTTCTTTACCATAATTGAGCATTTATTTGCTAAAAAAAAAAAAAAAGTATTGGGTAACAAAAATATGCCAGTTGCAGAAAAGAACTGGAATGAATTTGCTTGCTTCCAGGCAGATCTAGGGCCAGCTACCCAGGAAGCTAGGGCCCTGCTCAGTTCCTCTTTAGCTCCCAGAGGCTGCTCTCCAACCAAGGAGCAGAATCAGAGCAGAGCAAGAATGGCCCACAATATCTCTGAGGTGTCCCTTCTGATCCTGGTCAGTCGTAAGCCAGAAACACCTGCCAGACGAACTGCTCAAGATCTAAATCCTCCTTTCTCTCACCCCTCTCTTCACGCCTGCCTTCAGTCACTCTCATACCTCCCAAACTCCATCTGGGCCACTTGATTTTCCCATAAGAAAGCTGTTTCCTCTCTGCCCGTGATCTTGTGTGTTAGTCTATACTTGCAACACCTACCACCCGGAAGCCCTCAGTCTCCTTGATTTGACCCTGACTTGGGATGATTCTTTGTTTAACAATGAAATGCTGCCAGAACCTGCATCATCTTTAGGATCCTCGGCATACTTGAGTTTCTTGTTGTTGTTATCATCATGTTAGTTGGCCTTATTGAGGGTCTTCCCCAGTTTCTTGAACCCTCAACTTCACTAAACGGGGCATCCTTGTTTTGCCATTGGTCTTTCTTGATCGCATGTCCAAAGCTAACAAGTCCTAATCTCACCGCCTCCACTTCTAAAGACCACGCTGGCTGTATTGTTGATCGACCAGTCTGCTCATTCTTTTGGTCCATGGTACACCCGTCCGTCCGTCACCTGTCAGTTTGTTGCATTGGGGTGCCTGGCTTTTTGCCAGCAGTGTTTAAACTGCCAACACGGCCACCAGTGCAGGAGAGGTTTTAGCAGGTTTTCCAGGCAGACTAAGAAGGAAGGTCTAGTACACTTCCCAAAACCAGCCAATGAGACTCTATCGATCACAAGGTGATACTGTTGAATATTGTGTTGGAAGACGAGTCCCTTGGACTGGAAGCAGTCAACATACAAGCAGCTAAGAGGAGCTACCTTCTTAAAAAAGAGGCAACCTTAAGGACAGAAGATGCAGTCAAGATGTTGGCACCTGCTGATGTGGAAAACTAAGAATAAGAAGCAACCACAGGAAGCATCCACTAGTCACCAGAACATAGAATGTACGCAGTATGAATCAAGGGAAATCAGAAGTCATAAAAAATGAGGCAGGGCAGGAGGGAGCCTAAGACACTGGCTTCATCAGACACACCATGCAGGCCTTCTATGAAAAGACCTGGGGAGTCAAGTGAAATGGATACAGGTGATGGCCTTGGAAGTAAGAGCTTCAAAAAGAAAGAGAATTAGATCAAATGCTGGGTGGGAGAAGAAAGTGAACCGAAACAGCAGAAGAGGAGAGAGACAGCACAGAGGTGCCTGGGCAGTTGGCTTGGAGCAGTGTGGCCATCTTGACACAAAGCCAGCAGTGGACCCAACCAAGGAGCATAGAAAGGTGCCTGCACAGAAGTCTCAAGGGGAGAATATTCTGCACAGAGAAATGGGGTAGACAAGACTGGTGCACAGCACAAGAACCAGATCAAAGGACAAAAAGGAGGGCAGGACATCTCACCAGAGACACTCCCTGACCGTTAGGATGCTGGGCCTGCACAGAGGGATCGATCGGCAGAATGTCGACAGAAGCACCTCCCACCCCCGCCCCCAACAAGACTCTGAGAAAACACCATCTCACACTTGCTTAGAGCTGGGTCCTATCTGTTGGTGGCAGCCAATAGGATGTGCCCAGGCACTTATGTTCAGTAACCAGAGACGCATGCCCACCCCAACTTCAACTCTCTTGGTAATGAATGGTGCAACCCATGCCCACAACCGCTGCTCTGCCCATCAGGACTTCGATATGAGCCCTGCCCCCACCTACAACATCATCAGGCACCCCATCCAAGAACCAGCAGAAAGCACCCTGATGATTCCAGTTGACTGCCTCCCACTGCCCCATTCACTTAGTGAAGGACATCAAGCACTCACACCTTCACACACACCCAGTGAACAGTGGAGAGTGTTCCCATGCCCCCAGTCACCTGTCATGGGCCACAGTGCCTGCCCTACCCACTGGTGAGTGCCAGGGGGGTGTTCTCTTAACCTCTCTTACCTGACACCTTACTGCCCACTGTGCCATCCACTTAGCAAGCAGCTGTGAACACACCTGCACCCGTTAGTTACCTGTCACACACTCCTGCCCACCACACCACCATCCAGCAAGTGGTAGGAAGCATGCCTTCCCCACCAGTCCTGCCCACCAGCCTAGCCACCTTGCAAACATCTGCGTGTGCTCCCATCCTGCTAGGCCTGTAACAGATGGTAGCCTGGTCTCTGTTGCCCCTCTTGCCAGACAAACAGCGACATACTAGCCCTGCCTGGCTACTCACCCCGTGACTGGCAGCACGTGCTCCTGTCCCATCAGACCAGTCATCAGTGGAGCTGCTGCCTGACCTGCTCTGGCAGATCAAACACAGCCCAGCTCAGCTTCAAACCTACAAAACAACGTCCCCTCAATCAATAATCGAGCCCCCTAGAGGCAACTAGCAAGAGTAACATTTACAAAGAAACAGGATAAGTGGACTCAAAGGAGCAAGCAAAATAGAAGGAGGTGAGAGCGCTGCTGAGAAAGGAATTGCAATTAAAATATTTGGTAAGGCCGTTTCAATTCTGTTTCCCCACCGCTTTTTTATAGTCCCCTCCCACACAGGGTTCTCAAAGAGCTAAGGAAAATACAAAGAAAACCCTAGGAAAGCAATGCAAGAACAAAGGAACAAAATAAATGGACAGAAACCAAACCAAAAAAACAATGAAAAACGTAGGAGATTTAAAAAAAAAAATAAACCAACAACTCAAAGGAAGAACATCATGAGTTCTGCTTTGACCTAAGGCCAGATACTTTAAAATTCCAATAGAGTTTTAAAAAATGACATCTGATAGTCTACGTTTGCATAGGCTGTCTTCATCATGTTCGGCTTTTCCTGATTACTCTCTATCAACAATTAAACCTCACAGAAATACGCAACTTAAATAGCAACATTCCCTGTGGCGCTGTCTGTATAGTCTTTCAGCTTTTTGGATACAGGTTCATTTTTAAAATTATGCTGGAACAGTTCACATTTCTTTATTAATTTTATTTATTGAGTATGGTATCAAATGGAACAAAGAAGCATGTAGCAAAAATGATACTCCCTCCCGCCGTTTCTCAGACAAACAGTTCCCCTTCTCAAAGACAATCACTATTACCAGTGTCTTCTATTTTTATCTTATCTTATTGTAGTAAAATGTGTAGAGAATTTTCCATTTTAATAATGTGTAAATATGCAAGCCAGTGACATCAACTACTTTCTCTATATTGAGTCACCATCAGTACTAGGTATATTTAAATAATATCTTATATACCTTAATATAAACCTTCTGTTCTGTTTTACAAAAACATTGTTGTGGCAGTCATATGCTTATGTTAATTTCATGATTGAGATGTAGGGGTGGAGTCTAGCCTGTTACTCTGGAGATAGCCATTGAGTAGCCAATGAGGCCTCCGTGTGGGCATGGCTTTCTCCTGAGACTTCTGGGAAATCTCACAATATTTTCTTCGTGAAGATGAGAAGCTATCTCCCCAGTTGTTGGGAGTCAGTCTCCGAGACAACGAACTACAGACAAGACAACATGGCAGCATCTGAGAAGCTGAAGGAGCCAGAGGAGAAACTACACAGTCTTACCCTGATGGAACCAGATCTCTGAAGCTGGAGAAGCTATGTGGAGATCCCTGCCAGCACTGAGTTGCTTCTACCACCACTGGATGCTGTTGATAGACCCTGAACCCTGGAAGTGAGGAGGCATGGGGAGATCCCTGTCAGCGCTGGGACTCTGCACCCACTGACCTATGACTTTGTGAGTTGAAAGGAGACTTTACAGAATGATTTCGGACATATGGGCTAATATCAGACCATGACTTTAAACTGGACTGGGCTGGAATGCTTTCTCAGTGTCCCATTCCTCTTGTATATAAACCTTTCCCTTATATCCATATGCGTGTCTACCAATTTGTTTCCTCTAGTCTACCCGGACTAACACAACTGTCATCTTTCCGTACATATTCTTTCTACCTTTTTTCATGTGATCTAATAGCCCCATTCTTTTTGAAGGTATCTTGTAGACTGCCCTTTACTGTGTTTTTCTTATTGATGGAGATGCAGGTCTACCTCCAATAGTTGGGGATTGCAAACTATGTCCAAACAAGTAACCAATAATCATGTACTTGGATCATTTCAAATGTGACGATTTGTGTAGCATAAATTTCTAGTGTTAGAATCACTAGGTCCAAAAACAACAAAAAATGTGCCCTGCTCATGGTTGGACTTCGCCAAATGAAACTCTCTAGGAGGTTTTACCAACTTACCCTTCCACTGGTCCAGTCTTCCCCTCCCCTCCCCCACCTGTGGCTGCTCTTGTGTGCCAAGGAGCTGATGCTGAGCCACAGCCAGCCTGCATGACTAAGGGCTGCTGGCCCAGGGGACTTTTTTTCCTACTGAAAGCAGACGGACAAATCTTCCAATGCTCGATCACTGTACCACTGGAGCACCTGTCATTATATATTAAAAAAAAAAGACTAAAAAAAAGACACACAAAGGCAGTGCTTCATTGACTATAGTTTGCGTCTCCCTTTCCAGTGAGCTCAACCATCTCTCCCAGAGTTAATGAGTCATGGGTCGTGCTTTCCTGCAAACTCTCTGCTGAGAACCTCTGCCCACTTCTCTACCATGTCGCTGTTGGTCTACTCATTGATTTGTCATCACTCATTCAAGAATAGGCTCTTTCTGCCTTTTCTTTTCACCTTTTTTCCCCTTTCTTTTGGCTTACCATCTGGCTGTTGATGGCTTTGCCTATCACGATTTTTTTGCCATGTAAAAGTATAAATGCACTTAATGTGTATACGGCCAAATTATAGCTCCTTAGTTTTTGTTCTATTAATTCAAAAGGTGGGTTTTTGAGTCTGCACCGCAGGTCACTAGGTTCCAGGAACGGGGGCGGGGGGTACACTGACAGGTGAAGGGCAGCACTCACGGAATTGACATCACAGTGAGACATTGAGAAAAGGTGAGCACACTGCTCTCAAATGGCTTTTGCTGGTGTGTGTTACTGCACACGTCACCAATCTTTCTCTGTGACAATTTACAGCATCGCTGCTACCAATGGCCATTGAGTCAGTTCCATCGCATAGCAACCCCCAGTGTGTCCCAGGGCCACTGTGCCCTTCAGGGCTCCCTTTGGCTGATGTTTGGGGGGAGTCCCTTGCTAGGTCTTTCTTCTGGGTGCCTCTGGGTGGGCTGGAACCTCCAAGGTGTCTGTCTGCAGCCTCGTGCATTAACCATTGGTACTAACCAGAGATTCCAAAATATGCAGAGATCTGTATTATTTTTCAGGACTACATAGTAGTCTTTGGGGGGAACAAAAACCACCAAAAAACCTCAACCGAACTCACTGCTATCGAATCGATGCCTACACATAGGGACCCTTTAAGACAAGGTAGAGCTGTGCCCATGAGTTTCCAAGACAGTAATTCTTGACAGGAGTAGAAAGCCCAGTCTTCCTCCCAAGGTGGATTCAAACTGTTGATCTTCTGAGTCACAATCCACTCGTAACCACAGTGCCACCAGGGCTACTTTGGGAGACATATCCCATAATCCTAGAATCAGTTCCACGTAGCACAGCCCATGCGAGAGTCAGCTGACTTTCTTACTGGCCCGGAGCTTTGCAGAGCACAGTGATTCTAATCTGCTGCTGGGGTGGGAAAGCAGCTATTGACAACCAGTACACAAGTGAACATGACCGTATGACAGTAGCTTTATCAACACTGAAATTTGAATTGTATGTGGTTGCTATATGTCGTAAAATATTATCTTTCTTTGATTTTTTTTAACCCAACCTTTTGAAAATGTGCAACCCCATGCTAAGACCTTGGGCCCTGGGAAAACAGGCGGCAGGCTACACTTGACTTGTAGACCCCTGATATTAACCATTTGGCTGTCTTTCCTTGCCTCCCAAATAGCCTCTGTACTGTAGGTTTCTGTGGTCTCTTTTAGAAGCAGATTTAGAAATAACAGGCATGTTGCTAGGGAGGCCCATCTCAGTCAGAACAATCATCATCAGAATCAACCCCAAGCTTAGGTGTACCAAACAAAGGCGGCAGGCTAGACGACAAAAGGCCAGCCTCCTGTGGTGTTGTGTGCACAGAGTGCGCCCTGTGCTTCTCAGAACGCAGCTCTGCTGAGGGATCCAGGCACCAGGCATCCTTGGAGGCTTCATTCCCAGAGGCAAAACTCACCTACTCCAAAGCCCCTTTCTCATTCGGCCTATCCTCTGTGGTCAGCGAGTGAGTCGACTCCTAGCCATCCAGGTTGACACAGCAGGACTGCTCCCCAGGGTGTTTTGGCTGGGTTCTCTTTTTTTTTTTTTTTTTAAATCACCTCGCAGGAAATGTGAGAGTGAAAAGATGCTCAGAAATAAATTCTCTTTCCTTGTAATTTTTGAAACATATAACTTTGTTTCAGAAATTGTTTCTATCTTATATATTTACTTTATGTGTAGAAGACAATTAAATTTCCTAGGGGAAATTCCAAAACACAGTGCCAACACCCCAAACCTAAATTATCGCAATCAGGCTGACACATCCAATAACAGAAACTGAAAACAGAAGCTTCTGTCTTCTCTACAGGCCTCTACAAGGAGCCCTGGTGGTCTAATGGGTTGAGTGTTAGGCTGCCAACAAAAAAGTCAACAGTTCGAACCCACCAAGCACTCTGAGGGAGAGAGATGAGGCTTTGTGTAAAGATTGACCACCTCAGAAACGCAAAGGGTCACTATGAGTCAGAATCAATTTGATGGGTTTTTATAGGCATCTGTAAAAGTTATTTTCATTAGTTCTTAAGGTCACTCATAACAGGAAACAATTAGCCACTCACCAAATGTGCTTTTGGTTACCTGGTTTGTAAGCCACTAACTGCCAACCCTCACTGTCAGTTTGTCGTAATATGGTGGCTTGTGCGTTGCTGTGATGCTGGAGGCCAGGCCACCCATATTTCAAATACTGGCATGGTCACCCTTGGTGAACATGTTTCAGTGGAGCTTCCACACTAAGAACAGACGAGAAAGAAGGAATAGGCAACCACTTAGATTCACTAGGATCAACCTTCTGAATAGCAAGGGAACACTGTCAGCTATAGTGTTGAAAGAAGGACCAGGTTATCCAGTTCAGCCATGGAAAATCTTCTGAATAGCAGCAGAACAGAGTTTGATGATGTGCCAGGAGAGGGTCCCCTCTGGAAGGCACGCAAAATATGAATGGAGAAAGCTACCTCCTCTGAGAAGAGGCTATCTTAATGGAGTGAAGCATTCAGGACCTTCATCTCCTGATGGGGCACAACTCAAAATAAGAAACAGTTGCAAACAGTCATTGATAATCAGAAATAGAAGGTATGCACGTAGGAAAACTGGAAGTTGTAAAAAAAAAAAAGAAAGAAAGAGAAATGGAACATGGAAAACATAAAGATTGATATCCCAGGCATTGTTGACTTAAATGGATGGTATTGACCACTTTGAGTCAGACATATGATTCACAATGCCAGGAATGACAAATATAAGAGGAACAGTGTCACATTCATCCACTAAGAGTTTCCCAAAGTGGATGATACTGTGCCCCTGGGAACACTGGAACAATCCAGGGAAGTTGTAAAAGCAGATACCTACCCTTTTTCCTGGATTGTGGGATATCGTACAAAAGTTTTTAATTGCTACAGGGGTGTTGAGTAGTTTTTGCTTTTTTTTTTTTTTGAAAAGGAGGCAGTAAGTAGGAGAAATAAGTTTTGGCACCTATGGTCTAAAAAACCTTCAAGATCTATCTTGAAATACAAAGCTGTCTGTGATAGGATAACATCTCTATGCTTTCAAGGAAGTATTGCTAATACAACTATTATGTAAATTTATGCACCAACGTCTAAAAGCTCAAAGAACAAAGCAAAACAAACCCCACTCCCATTGAGTCATAGCGACTGAATGCATAGGATCCAATGTCTAGTGACCGTGTAGAACAATGTTGAGCTACTCCTTTAGTTTTCTGAGACTTTTCATCTCCACAGGCTTAGAGAATATCAGCTTTGGGGGTGGGAGGGGCGCATCACTGCCCTCTGGTGGTCGTGGGAGCTACCCAACCTTGCTCCTGGAAAGCTGCTGCTGGATTTAAACCATCAAGCCCGTAGGCCACAGTCCCGCACTCAACCACTATGCGACCAGAGTTCAGCCCTGAGAACATCATCCTACTCCCATGGAATGGCTGGTGTGTTTGAACCACTAGCCATGTGGTTTGCAGCTCAATGTCTAACCCACTACAGCACCAGAGCTCCTCAGTCATTAGACTAGTGATGGAGAAATTGGAGAATTCTACCAACACGTTCTATCTGAAATTGATCACACCTGCAGTCCCGACTCATTGATAGTCATTGGCATTTGGATATGAAAATCAGAAACGAGGAAGGCTCAGTAACTGGAAAGTATGGCTTTGGTGACAGAAATGAATCTGAAGATTGCATGGCAGAAGTTTGTTTTTGTTGTTGTTGTTTTGTTTTGTTTTTTAACTTATCATTTTATTGGGTGCTCATATATTGCTTTCCATCATACATAGTTCAATACATAGTTATGCACACTGTGCCAAGCACCCCCACCTGCCTGTCCTCATCAATATTTTCTCAACATCTGCCCCTCCACTTGATAGGAGCACCCCCTCCA
>PVJH01004109.1:0-103076 GCA_004026705.1 Nesogale talazaci | reverse complement strand
ACTGCAAATAACTTTTCCCAACAATATAGATGGTGACTATACACAAGGACACTGCCTGATGTGATACACACACGTCAAATAGACGAAATCTGCAGAAGGAGACAATGGAGCAGCTCAATATAATCAGCCCCAAATTGCTCATATGTAATTTCAGGTTGAAGCTGTAACGAATTAAAACAAGTCAATAAGAGCCAAACTAGGATTTTAAGCATTTCTCATTTGAATGTGAAGACTCTCTCAAAAACAGATTTGACACATTGAACACTAATGACCAAAGACCTGAGGCGTCATGGGGGTGGCATCAAGAACACCATACACCAGCTAACAAATGATTGAATGCCTGGAATCTCAAAGAATTGAAGATAATCGAGTCACCATTCAGCGCAGAAACGGCAAAGTCCACATGCAGGAAGCACACCAGCAAGCGTGATCAAGAGGGGCCGAAGGGAGCAGATATCGAGCACCAAAGAACAAGAATCACATCATTACATAGGAGGAGGAGAGCAGGGTGAGGACCTAAGGCCCACTGGTGGGTAATTGGTCACCCCTTTACAGGGGAGACACGGGGAGGAGATAGACCAGTCGGGGGGCAGCCAGGCAGTGATGATGCATACAAGTTTCCTCTGGTTCCTGAAGCCTTCCTCCCTGTGCCCCAACCATCATGGTCCCAACTCTACCTTGCAAATCCAGATGGCCTGGAGAAGTCACACTGGCATAGAGGGGAGCTGGAGATATGGGGAAACCAGGATGGATGGGCCCCTTCGGGCCAATGGTTAGAGTGGAGATACTGGAAGGGTGGAGGGAAGCGGGGGTAGAGAGACGGAACCAACAGCAAGGATATATACACAAGCTCTTATTTGAAGGATGGGCATCAAAGGAGTGGGTTGGGGGAGAGGTCGGGCAGTGTACGATATGACAAAACAATAACAATGTATAAGTTATTGAGGGTTGGAGGGGAGGAGAGACCAGAGGAAGAGGGGAAGGAATGGATAAGCCAATACTAGGGGCTAAAGGGAAAAAGGTGGACGATTGGAGAACAATAATAGAAGTGTACATGTGAGGGTGCTTGACAAGTATGCTTATTTATATATTATGAAAAATGATGTGTGAGCCCCTAATAAAATGATTGAAAAAAAAATGTTAAGGGATCTCAGTGTTGAACAAATATTTTAAAATATTTGTATTGTGAATATTTTAAACAATTACTTTTATAAAATAATGTTGCATATTAAAATAAATTCAACATTGATATAATATTATGTAATACATATTTCATAATAAAATGTGGCACCTTTTCACTTAAAAAAAAAAAAAGAACGCCATACAGTGTATGGATTGTGGTAAGAGTTGTAGGAGCCCCCAATAAAATGACTTAAAATCAGATGAACAATATGCAGGAAGAAAACAAATGGCATTGAAAAGACAGGAAAGATAGCAAAGATCTAAGTGGATATCAGAAGAGATGATGAAACTCATTCCTGAATGCAGAGGAGCTAAAGCTAATGAAAGAAATGGTGAAGAAAAAGAGCTGAACAAAACAGTTAAGGTCTCTTTACAATGTTACAGAGATGTTACTTTGGGTGATTAGGCGTGCCTGATCCAAGTTAGGATATTTTCAATCGCTTTTATGTGCATGTGAAACGAGGACAAGGAATATGGATGGTCTCAGAAGAATTGATACATTTGAATCATGGTATTGGCTGAGAACATTGGAAGTACCATGGATTCCAGAAAAACAAACAAATCTGTCTTGGAAGAAGTTAAGACAGACTGCCCCTTAGAGTTGAGGATTTGAAGCCTTTTCCTGTACTTTTCCTGGCGTTACCAGGAAAGACCGATGCTTGGAAAAGGGCATCCATGGTGAAAAGGAGGAAGATCCTCAACAAGATGGGTTGACACAGTGACAACCATAATGGGCTCAGACACAGCAATTGTGAGGACTACGCAGGACCGTTGTTCGGAGGACACTATGAGTCGGAACTGACCCAAGAGCACCTAACAATGACTGAGAGATGAACATGGGGGAGCATAGGTTCCTAAACTTATTTGACTCACAGCCCCCATTTTAGAAGGAAAAAGTTACTCGGAGCCCTGGAGCAATTAAAGCATTTGTATTATTGCCCATAACCCAGAATACAGAGTGGTTTTCTACTTTTTCACAGGGGCCCCAAACAGGTGTGGTCTCCCACTTGGGATAACACTGTACTAGAGAAATGCTTAGTCGTTCGTGGTCTACAAGGCAATTAAAATCAAGTGGTTCAGGAGCACAAACAAGAGAGTGACGGGTGAATGGATACAACGGCTGGTGTAAGATACATGTATGTGGGGGGGTGAATATCAATAATAATAATTAATAGAACAATAGGGTTCTTGGGGGGTGGATAAAGGGAAGCTGATACCAAAGAGTACAAGAAGAAAGAAAATGTTTTGAAAATGATGGGGGCAACAATTGCACGTTCATGCTTGACCTAGTTGAACTATGGTTTATTATCGTATCTGTAGAGCTCCCAGGCACGGGCATTTTGTCCTGGGACTCACACTGTCACACTGAAACTTAACTTCATCAGCAGCAATGCTGATGAAGGTGGGAGGGAGAGGGGTCTTAACCAACCACTAAGGCAATTTCCAGGTCTAAAACATTTGAAAATCAAATGCCATCCTTGCACATCCAGGCCGTTGGACTTTATGTGTTTAGTGCATCTATCATATGCCCATGGAGCCCTGGCGCCTTAGAGGCTGCGTGCTGAGGGGCTGACTGCACGGTCCGCACAGAACCCGTTGGTGCTCTGAGAAGAGAGATGGGGCTCTCTGCTCCATAAAAAGTGAACAGTTGCCGTGGCATTGGGAGATCTGGGTTATGGGTTGGGCTGCTAACCGCAAGGTTGGCATTTCAAGCGCACTAGCCTCTCCATGGGCAAAAGGTGAGACTCTCTGCTCTCTTAAAGAGGTATAGTCTTGGAAACCCACAAGGAGGGCTCTACCCTCTCCTATAGGTGAATGGGAATCAACACAATTGCAGTCAGTTTGACATTTTTATTATCATATGCCCAACTGGGCACTGACGATACAATGGAGTAAGAAAACAAATGTTTGGTTGAGTTGGTTTCCTATGTATTCAGTATCTCGTGAAGTAAGGAAATCGGTAAGAACGAATCCTGTGGGGAGCCATATGGGACACATAAAATCACCCCGGCTTTGTGGAAAAGCATTCTTATTACCTATGCAATTGGCATGTGGTAATTATATTTGCTTTCTAATTCATAATGAGCACTTCTTAAGTAATTGGCACCCTGTTCAGACTCCCCAGGACTAGGAATTACACTGGATAACCTCCACGGAAGTGCCGCATGCGTAATTTGATGAACTGGAAGGGAAACTCACCCACTGTAATTGAAATTCTTTTCCCTGTTGCATTTAACATTGGCAACCAAGGCAGGGAGGGAGTCATGGATAATTATGACTCAAAGGAGTTTCTCGGGCATTTTAAGGGCTCCTTCGAAGAGTCATGTAGGAAAGAAATGTGCTATTCCCATGGCTTGGAGCCCAGAAAACTGCAGTGGAGCAGCAATAAGGATTGCAAGGTCAGTTCAATTCAGGTCAGCAAACCTCATCAGACCCTTACCACGACACACACTCTGCCATGCACCAATAATAAAATGGGTAAGGTGCAGTTTTTTAGAATTCAGAAGTTCTTGAAAAGTCTTTAAAGACTTGGCTATCTATATGTGGGGGCAGAATATAGGAACACATAGAACAAATCATGGCAATAATGTATTATACTATCAACCCCAAAACACCAAAGCAATTGCTGTCAAGTTGATTCTGACGCAGAGTGACCTCACATGTTTGTTGCTTGGTAGTCCTGCCCCGTGGGATTCAGGGCTGGGTCTTGCTAGAAGTCGATCACCAGGGATTTCATAACCAGGGTGGCTCTGGGTGGTTTCCCACCACCCATTTAGGCCAGGAGTCCTTGGTGCTTAATTGGTGGCACCATCCAAGGTCCCAGTTTGTGTCACAAGCCATCTTAATTCCTTGATAAAGTTTTTGTTTTAGTGTACATTTTTAAAAAATTAAAGTCAGTTCATAGTTTTCTTGTTTGGTTTTGTTTGTAAAAGTGATGTTTTTCAGACAGACTTGATTCACTTTATTATTTTTTTTATATAAAATCAACTATGTGGTAGCCACAACTGGAGTCTGGGTCCTCTGCACAGAGACTCTGGTGTGGCTCTTCACAAGATGGTCATTGAATTCCTGGTAGGGAGACTTGGAGAACACCGTCTCTTTCCAGAGGTCAGGGGTCAGAGAGCTATATGTCTTGGAGATGGCATCAAAGGTGGATTTGGTGAAATTGCCCCATGTGGCTGTGCAACCCCTAGCTGAGGTGTAGCAATCATCAACCCCTGCCATCAGCAACAGCTTCCTGAGCACAGGGGCTAAGATGATGCCAGTGCCCCTGGGGAAAGGGATGAGATGCACCAGCACAGACCCACAGCAGCCGGTCACCTTGCAAGGAACCGTGTAGGGCTTGCCAATCTTGTTCTCCCAGAAGCCTCCACTGCACAGGGACACTGGACAGCTTGGCCAGGATTGTGACCCTACAGATGGCGGTGGCCACTTCCTTGGAGCACTTGACGCCCAGGCCAACATGGCCATTGTAGTCCCCAATGGCAACAAAGGCCTTGAACCTGGTCCACTGGCCGGCGCGGGTCTGCTTCTGCACAGCCATGATCTTCAGGACCTCGTCCTTCAGAGCCATCCCCAGGAAGAAGTCATGATCTCGGACTCCTTGGTGGGCAGGGAGAACAGGTAGATCTCCAGGGACTTGATCTTCATGTCCTTGACCAGACAACCCAGCTTGATGACAGGGATCCACTCCTTGTCCTCAGCTTTGCCTTTGCAAGCTCCACGGGCTCGTCCACGGCCCTGACGACAACGACATCCACGACCATGTCCTTGCAAGCCGCTGCTGAAGCCTCCACAGAAGCCACTGCGAGCTCATGCTCCCGGGCCCCCCAGGGCCTCCAGGCCCTCCTCCTGCACCGACATCATTCGCCATTTAGTGCTTTCTTGGAGAAGCCGTGCAAGTGGAAAAACACCAGCCTATGTGATCATAAGGTACCAATGGGAAGAGGTATCAGAAGTTCAAAAATAAGCAAGCAAATTGAGGTGAAGGAGAGTGGACATAGTGGAGACTCAAGACCCACCTGTAAAATAATTGGACAGTCTCTCTCAGAGGGCTGAGCAGCAAGGATGATAAATCCAGAATGCAGTAGAGCACTGAACTATGCTCCGGTCCTTTAATATTTCCTCCCCTGACTATTAAGGCTTATGCTTCACTTCATTAACACTGTTAGACCTACATATATTCATTGTATAATTAAGATCATTTGATGCAGGAAATCCAAGATGGATGACCTTGCAGAAACAGCAACTGGAGTAATGATTCCCTGAGAACACAGGAGGGGCGGGGGAGAGAAGGAAAAGGGGGCGGGGGGGGGGGCTGATAGCAAAGTTGACTGTATAACCCCACTTGAGGGGGAATAACAAAATTGTAGGTGAATGAATATATTCGATGGGGTAAGATACAGCTGTAAATATAATAATAATAATAAACAATATGGGTTCCTAAGAGAAGGGTGGGAGGGAGGAGATAAGGGAGAGCTGATATCAGAGTTCAAGAAGAAAGAAAATGTTCTGAAAATGATTTTAGTAGCAATTATACAATTATGCTTAATTCATTTGAATTATGAAATGTTATGACAACTGTAAGGGCTCCCAATAAAATGTTCAATATAAAAAAAAACTATCAATTTAAAAATCAGTCTGCTCTATTTGGTCAGACATTTAATTAGCTCACTCTTAGCATGATAGCGGAAACTGCTTCTCTTTGCCGGGGCCTGCGATGTTAGCTAGTGCTAATGGTTTGGCAGGCTTTGTAAGGTCCTTGAGCTGGATATCCCCTCCCCTGCCATAGAGAGCTGCTATGAGCCGGGATTGACTAGATAACGACACAATGAATTTATCCAAGAAATATCACAAAGGAAACAGAAGAGTCTGATTGAAGATGGAAAAGTCTAAATCCAGGCATGCCTCTCTGTTGCCTCCCAAATTCCATTGGGATAATAATTTTTTAAGTAAAAAAAAAATAATTTGGATAAATCTTTCGCTTTTTACTAAAATAAATAATTAACAGCAACACTACAGGCAAGAAGCATGTTATTAGCAGATAAGAAATCTCCATTCACTCCTGGAAACCAGAGGTAAAGGTGCTGCCCAGGAGCAAAGGAAAGCAGTAAAGGCTGGTGTGGTAGATAGAATTCAGTTATGAGTTGAGCTGTAACACGCATGGTGGGCAGTTCAAAACCAGCAATAGTTCAGAGGGAGACAGACTGAGCTTAGAGACTTTTACAGTTGCAGACTCGGAAACCCACAGGGAGTCCCTGTGAGTCAGTTTGGATTCAATAGCGGTGAGGTTTGAGAGTGAGAAAGGCTGAGGTGAACATCATCAACCTTGGGGTGATGGCAGACATGGGGCAGTGGAGGAGGAGGAGGCACATCGGCGGCACACACAGCATATAATCAGTCATTGCTGGCTCCAATGTCTGATCGAGATAGAGCTGTGTTTTGCGACGTAGTCATGAACTAAGGTCACTAAACAACAGAAAAGTAGAACATCTGAAATAAGGGCACTGAAGTTCTTGACTTTCTTTCCAAGCAACTGAAGGATATTATCAGATGTTCAGTCATCAAGACATGGCTTAGGGTTGTGGGGATAACCACCCAAAGTAACAAAACTAGGCATCGTCATGTTTACTTGTGAGATACAAAATCAGCAATGAGGAGAAACAGGCAAAAATGATCTTAATTTATATCGTAAAACTTTCCAGCTTGATTTAAGTTTTTTTAAAGAGTGTATTAAGCATTCTTATCATGAATATTTAGACAGATGAATGCCTGGGAAAAAAACTGAGCTTAATCAATAAGGAATCAGATATTTCCTTGATTGAGTGGGAAGATGCAGAACAATACCTAAAATATAGCTCCATGATGCTACACCATATTCTTGTTGGCATATGAAGTATGTGTTTGTAAATGCAAAAAGAAAGCTTTGACTAGACATGTGCTCTGGAGGAAGACAGTGAGTTGGTGAGATAAAAGAATGAAGATGTTCATAGGGTTTTTTTTTTCCCTCTATGGAGCTTGTTTGAAATGCTTACCAGGAGACTTTATAGCTTTTGAGGGCTTAGACACATCTTCTGGAAGTGTAAAATGAAGAAAATCAAGAGAATACCAGCAACATACTACTCATTCACTTTACCAAAAGTATATTGATTTTTCTCCCATATGCCATGCACAGCATTATGCATAGAGACAATAGCAGTTTTTAATGCAGTCCGGGTCTTCTTATGGCATTCTTTTTTAAAAATCATTTTATTTGGAACTCATACAACTCATCACAATCCTTACACACATTGTATGCCAAGCACATTTGTACGTTTGTTGCCATCATCATTCTCAAAACATTTGCTTTCTACTTAAACCCTTGTTATCAGCTCATTTCCCCCTCCTCCCTGCTTCCCCCTCCCTCATGAACCCTTGATAATTTATAAATTATTATCATATCTTACACTGTCTGATGTCTGCCTTCATCTACTTCCCTATTGACCATATGTGGAAGCTTTACCCACTTCCCTGTTGATTATATGTAGAACCTTATAATCGGTTCCCCCTGTGTACCCCACCTTCCCTCTACCCTCTGGGTATTGCCACTCCCACCAATGGTCCTGAAGGGATCATCTGTTCTGAATTCCCTGTTTCTGGTTCCTATCTGTACCAATGTACATCCTCTGGTCTAGCCAGATTTGTAAGGTAAAATGGGGATCCTGATAAAGGGGGGGGGGGGAGAGAAGCATTGAAGAACTAGAGAAAAGTTGTATGTTTCATCATTGCTACACTGAACTCTGATTGGCTCATCCTCTCCTCCCGACCCTTCTGTAAAAAGATGCCCCATTACCTACACATGAGTGTTGGATCCGCAATCTGTATCCCCCTCATTTATAATGATATAATTTTTAGTTCTTTGATGCCTGATCCCTTCAACAGCTTGTGGTCACACAGGCTGGTGTGCTTCTTCCATGTGGGCTTTGTTGCTTCTGAGCTAGATGGCTACTTATTTACCTTCAAGTCTTTAAGTCCCCAGACAGCATATCTTTTGATAGCCAGGCACCATCTTCACCACTTTGCTTGTGCACACATTTGTCTTCAGCGCTCATGCCTGGAAGGTGAACATTACGGAATGCCAATTTAATAGAACAAAGTATTCTTGCATTGGGGAATTACTTGAATGGATGCCCAATGTCCATCTGCTGCCTTAATACTAGCCCTATAAGTATATGCATGTAGATATATTTCCCCACCATCATATAAAAATATATTTACCTATATACATATCTGTATTTAGAACTCTATAAATGTCTTGCTATGTCTTTTTTGTGTGTGCATATTAATATACAGGTTTATCTACATATGATAGGCTGGATAAACAGTCTGGAGGAGAAAACAATGGGACCGATGGTTCTAGGGGGACATGGGAGAGGGGAAGGAGGGGGAAAGGAGGGTGTTGACCAACCCAGGGACAGGGAACAACAAGTGATCCAAAATCAATAGCAAGGAGTGTATGAGAGACCTCGTAGGGATTGATCAAGGGTAATGTAATCCAAGAGAAATTACTGAAACCCAAATAAAGGCTAAGCATGATAGTGGGACAGGAGGAAAGTAAAAGGAAATAGAGGAAAGAAATAGGAGTCAAAGGAATTCTTACGTGACGTGCAGACAATGGACAGGTAATGAGCACACCAATACAGGATGATGACAGCTCTATTAGATCGATCACAGAAAGCTGGAGAAGGATGTAAAGGGGGCAATGGGGTGGGGGTAAAGGGTCGGAACAGGTCCAAAGCTATAAGATCATGAGTGAGAAACTTAGGGGAGCAAATCACCAGGCCTTTCTTCTGAGGTATTTCTGGGATGCCTTGAAACCATCAACCTTGCCATTAGTAACTGAGTGCTTAATTTTTGGCAATATTGGGTAGCTCCCACGACCACCAGAGGGCAGTGATGCCCCCCTCAAAAAAAAAAGCAAAAAACAAATATTTGCCAACACTCAGAGACAACTAACAAAGGTACTAACAAAGGTTCTCCAAAACAAACAAACAAACAAATACACTCACTGCCATTCCAACTGCAAGTGACCCTGTGGGACGGAATTGAACCGCATTTGAGGGTTTCCCAGACTGGAATTCTTTAAGGGAGCCCAAAGCTACAACTTTCCCCATGGGGCAGCTAGTGGGTTCGAAATGCCAACCTCGTGGTGAGAAGCCCGACTCACCACCCAGCAGGTCTCTTCTGGAATGTGACGCTGCTAAGAGTCACGGCGCTGGCTCCGATTCCTAGTGACTCGGTGCACAACAGAAGCCAACACTGCCGGGCCTGTGCCCCTGCCCGACCCGACCCGGGTAGAGGTGGGAGGACTGACAGCGTCTCTCTCCCTGAGGAGGGCTGAGAGGGGCCAGGCGGGGAGGTATTTACGCGGGGGCGGGAAGTGACAAGGAGGGGGCAGGTCACAGGGGAGCGATTCTGAGCGATCCAAACAGCTTGCGATGTCGGGGGAAGAAGCGAGGGCAGGCCGGGGCAGATGCAGAGACGTCTGCGTTTTTGAAGATCCCAGAGTCCTTTCGCGAATACAGGCTCTCCTTTGACAGGCGGCGAGCCTGTAACTTCCCCCCAAGTCACCCCGGAGACGCTGGCCGACCCCCAACACACAGCACACGTCATTTCTGACCCCGCCCCGACCGCACCCCTGCCGAACCGACCACCCGCTCCCACCGAAGGCCTTCCCGGCCACGCTCGCACTCCGTGTCCTTCAGGAGACGCTCTCTGTGGGCACGCACGCACGCACGCACGCACGCACGCAGGCGTTGGCAGGCCCCGCAGCATTTTCAAGTCTGCACGTGCAGCTGAGTTCCCTTAGTGCAGTAATGCCCTGCTGGCGGGCGGGTTCTACCCTGCACTGCTTTCGGCCGGTTTTTATGGTCTCTAAAGCCATAAAAGGTAGGGGCCCTGGCTCTAAACTTGGCGAGCGTCCCACTGGGCGGCTGAGATTTTGATGTTTAAACCTGTTCTTTTTTTTTTTTTTTTTTTTTTGGCCACTGGAGTCTCAGCATTTAAGACGAGATACGCGTGATAAGACAATGGCAGAGGAAATTGTGGGTTTATGTCTCCAGGCAGGCTAATTTCCAAATTACACTAGAGAAAATTGCTCGGGATAATTTCACAGATTTCCTCCGTCGTTTGTGGTGGCAAGACTGTTGCACCTGCAAAATGTAATTACACGTGTATTTTTTTTCCATAGCAAAGATATCACTATAATTGGGGGTTGCTTGCCTTAGCAAAACTTGTTTCTTGTAGGGCTCAGGAGAGAGAATGTTATCCTGGGAATGCATAAATGATGACGCGAGGCTACCTGATATAATTACCCGGCAGATTTCGGGTTACTTCCTCTTATCTACTGTGGCATCACTGGGCGAATAAACGTTGTGAGGGGGTTTGATCATCGCCGGAGCTCCCATTTGTCCCAGTCATGAGCAAGGAAGACGTTCTTGGAAGTGAAGTTCTGCACTTTACTATGCTTTCCATCTGAAGGGGCGACAGCCGGGAAGCTTTGGTTCATAGCTTTAGTTACTTAAATATCCTACATGGACAAGCTCACATCAGATGTTTAGTCACCGCCTTCCATGCTCAAGGTCATCGGATAGGTTCTGTGAGAAGGCTGGACCTCACAGCCCTTGCAATCTTGAAAATGAAGGGGGTTTTGTGTGTTTTCCTTTGCTTAATCGTGACTACCTGTTGCCATGGAGTTCAATGGATTCTGCCTCACGGTGACCCCATGCTCTGTAGAGCTATGCATCTTGTCACCAGTAGATGGCCAGGCCTTTCCCTGGAGGGACCTCCGGTGGACTCCGGGGAGACAAGGATGGAGGGCATGTGGAAAGGCTGCAGTCGGAGTCCTGTAACACCTTTTCAGGGTCTCGGCAGTAACTGCCAGGCCACCTTTCTGAGCAACTTTCTGCCTTGGTGGTCGGTAGTCATCAAGATGTGCATGGTGATGGTACAGGGGAACAATTTATTTTGCATTTTCCTTGAGATTCAAAAGAGTAAATTGCATTCTAGTTAATCTTCTACAAACATTCCCGTTCTCCTGGCCTAAAATGACAAATCAATCATTTTTTTTCAATTCCTACTACTAAAGAAACAACAACAAACTATATTCGACTCATAAAAATCTTAATACTCCATAGCCCACTCTTCGACTGTTGTGCCCTGAGTCTACTCTGGTGGCTCAGCAGATCAAAATCACCCAGCACTCTGTGGAGAAAGACTGGACTTCCTACTCCCATCAAGAGTTCACAGTCTTGAAAACCCACAGAGACAGTTCTATTCTGCCCTATTGAGTCACCGTGGGTCAGAATTGACTCAATGGCAGTGAGTTTGGTTTGAGCGATTGACGTAATTACTTGGAAAGAAATATTACCTTAAACTCTAACTTCATGGGAAAAAACAACAAAGGTGAGTTAATGGGCCACCAACTCCAACTAAAACCATAAAGTCTAGACTACAACGGAGAGCAGAACGCAGAGGCCCAGAAGCTCACTGAAACCTGTTGGGATATCGCCACTTAAAAGTCACAGCAGCCTGGCAGACTGGAAGCTGAATGCCAATCAATCAGCGGCCACTGTGGATTCTCTGTCATGGTGACGAGGGTTTCAGGGCAGAATTGCGTCCGGTGGGTTTGCATGGCCCCCACCTTTGGGAGGCTGATCGCTGAGCCTTTCTTCTGAAGTCGGCGGTCACACACTTCAGGACTTGCAGCACCCAGGGACTCTTTTCAAGTGATACGAACTCAGTGAAAAGACCCCCCTTCGGAGGGCCTGTGGTGGTTCTTCCATGAGGAGATGTTTCAGGATCCTGCGTGGCCTGGACTTCTGTGTGGAGTTCCCATAGCAACAGAAAACATACGCCGAAGGTTAGTTTTTAAAAAGAGCATCTGAGAGCAGCTGATTTATTTGTCAGTTTTTCTAAAAGTAGAGACAAAACATATTTTAAAATATTTTTTTCTTCGTTTTCAGCTAATTGGGCAACACGGTTAAAAGCCAATGTAGCATTTGTTCAATGTGATCCACAAAGATATATATCCAGAAAGAGAGACATTATACAGGGAGAAATATATATATCACTGATTTTGCTTTTCTATATATATACACATATATTTAGAGAGAGAGAAGCAAAACATATATATATATATATGTCTATGTGGACAGAAATTATATAGAGAGTAATACAGGTGGAGAGAAAGAAATTTATATTAAGAAAATAGCTTATAAAGTTATATAAATGGACAAGTTCAAGCCAAGTCCAAGCTGGTTCCAAGGCCATATAATGATTTTTCAAAGTGAAATGTGTTATCTGTGACTTTTCTCGGCTGTGCTGTAAGAAAGGTGTTACAAAATATTTGTTTATAAAAATGATGCATAGAATCTGATAGGATTAGTACCACTGACACCTGTACATCAGTTAACAAGATATATGTGTGTTCTTTGCCTTAGAAAATCAACCTTTAACTTAATCAAGTACTTACGATAAAGTAATTTCCTCCAAGCTGAGCCCTGGTGGCGCAGTGGTTGTGTGTGCGACTGCGGCCCACAGGGTTGACCGTTCAAATCCAGCAGCAGCTCTCCAGGAGCAAGGCTGGGCTTCCTACTCCCACCAGGGCAGTGATGCGGAAAAAAATAAAAAATAATTTCCTCCAAACTTCCACCATTTGGGGGAAAGTCCTGGTTTGCTTGTGCTTTTCAAGTTCGATGTCGACACTACGGTTGTGCAGCCTGATTTGGGAAACACTATTCATAGCCCCCGAGTTGGCTCTGACTACAGCCACCCAACGGGACTGAGGAGAACTGTCCATGTGGATTCTCAAGCCTTAAATCTTTACAGGAGCAGAAAGGCTCATCTCTCCCCTGGTGGTGTAATGGGTTACATGTTGGCTTGCTTACCACAAAGTTGGCAGTTCAAAACCACCAGCTGCCCCCTGGGGAATAGACTAGGTTTACTTCTTCTGGGAAAGATGGATAGTCTGGAAATCTCACTGGGCAGTTCTATTCTGCCCTATGGAATCCCTATGAGTCAGTATTGACTGGATGGCAAATGATTTATTCTGCATCCTTTATTATTACTTATTATTATTGTTATTAAACTTGATTCTAGTGCTGATTAAACTTGATTCTAGTTTTTAATTTAGTTATCACCATTACAGAATGACAAATGAAATTTCTCTGTGTGTAAGAAAATGACTGCAGATCGTTCAGGAAAGTGAAGAGTTCCAGGCGGGGCCTAGACCAATGCATGAGACCAGTTACCCCATGTTCTTGTCATTGGTTGGGGTGGTATTGTACTAGGGCCAGAGTTAGCAAGAAGGTTGATGGCTGTGAACACAGGGACTGGCAGAGAGTGCTATGCTTGTTGGAGGACGCTCCTATTAAAACTAATCCCTGTGGGATTACAACAGTAGCTGATGTGCAGGACTCTCTCTCTGGAGGCCAGAATTTTGAAGAGGAACACGGAATGATGGTGATGGAGCCCTTGGGGTGGGGCTGCCAAGGACTCCATGCCTCCTTCCTAAAATGGCTTTCAGTCAACCAAGCACCCAGCCATTGCTTACCTCGGGGCTTGCTCAGGGAGGCAGTACACCTTGAGAAGCTAGTGAACTCCACCACAGTCCAGGCGAGCAGCTCCTGCTTCTTGGCTAGAACACATTAAATTTCAAGATGGCTTCGGTGCTTCCTGAGGAGCCTGGGTGGTGTAGTGGGTTAAGTACGTACGTACGTGTTGGGCAGTTAACCACCCAGTCAGAAGATGCTGAACCCAACAGGCACTCGAGGAAGAATCCCCTGCCCCCTGGAAAAGGGCAGTGAGTTTGGTTTGGGATATATGTGCCTATGGACATATAGATTGTGGGGAATTGCCTTCATCTTTTTATTCCTTCTAAGCACCCCTGGTGGATGAAGCATTGGATCACTCAACCAAAGGTCAGCTGTTAGACCCCACCAGCCCCTCCTCCAGAGGAAGGGGGCAGTCTGCTTCCGATAAGATTACAGCCTTGGGAACCGTAGGGAGCAATTCTACTCTGCGATAGGGTCAAGATGACTTAGCGTCGACTCTCTTAGTATCCCTGGGGTCACGGTGATTAAAGTGCTTCATGTCCAGTAGCCGCTCAGCAGGAGGAGGACGTGGCAGTCTCCAAGTATCAGAAACTCTGTCCCGTAGGGCTGCCGAGTTGGAATCCACTGGACAACAATGAGTTTTGCTTCTCTATCTACTAGTTTTATATCCTTGTGGTAATCACTTGGGGGTAGGTTTTAAAGTGCACACGTGCACACACATGTATTGTGCATTTGGTGACGGATTACAAAGCAGATCATCGATTTCACATTGATCGACTCATGCGCATTTCATCTCAATGCATACATTGCAATCTGCTTAGGGCCCATCACTATCCCACCTCCTCTCTCTGTCTCTTGTTTCCATTCCTGCCTCTTCCCTAACCTTTGAACTGGGCCCTTGGGCAAACCTTGCCCTTTTGATCTTAAATGATTGATTCTTCTAACATGGAGCTGAATTTACGCCAACCTGGAAGGGTCAGGGCTATAGTCTCAGGGGTCCCACCAGTCTCTGTCCCACCAGTAAGCCTGGTCTTTTCAGTGATTTAGAGGTCTATTCCACATTTCCCCCCAACTCTCTCCAGGACCTTCTAATGGGATCCTCTTCAGAGCAGCTGGCAGTGATGGTCATGCACCATCTGGTTCTTCACATCTCAGGGTTGTAGATGCTGATATTTGAGGGATTGAACTCAATATTTCCACAGATCTTTCCTGCCCTCGGGATGGGAAGGGATCAAAAACTGTACCTCAGATGGCTGCTCACATGTATTTGAGACCCTAGTCTTCAGAGAGTGTGCAACATGGTCTTCGCGAGTTTTGTTGTGTCAGTTGGCTCTGACTTCCCCCAAATCTATGGTTCTGACCCCTCACCCCCACCACTGGGTGAATGGAGAGGTTTTTGTAACTTTGTCCTTTATAAGCTCCATCGTATTCCTGGTTATCTTTGCAGCAAATGTCAATACACCTCAGCAAATATCCATCGATGTTCATAGTCTTACTTCCACGCTTCTCCCCCTCCTTGTTCAGTCTGAGGACCTATCCAAGCACCTGCCCCTAGATCAAAGGATTAGGCATTTTCTGAAAAACACAACCATTCCTGGCTTGACTCCCTTTGTTTGGTTTGTTTTTGTTCTGTTGAGACTGTAGCAGATTTTGCAAAGTTTGGAGCAATGGAAGCACATGTACTTATCCATTCATTCCATAGACAGACATTGTGCTTACATGCCGGGGGTGTTCAAGAAACAGTGCTGGTCTCCGTCAATGTGCAAACGAAGGAGAGGCCGCCCCTGCCCGCCCCCTCATGCGAGAAATAAAGTGTTCATTGATGCAGCGATCACCCGAAGATTTGCAGTCAACCCTTAGTTTCCGACAAGAGAAAAGTAAGAGGCTTAGATGTAATGGACACTTACTGGTAAAAAAAAAAAAAAAACAACTTTGTAATTATTACGAACAGAAATAAGGTCAAACATATGAGAAGCATGGAAGTGCCTGGAATAGAGTCAGTGAGTTATGGAACTGGATGCCGAGAGTGGTACCATCAGGACAACACCAAGAGCCGAACTGCCCCGAGGGCTCCCTAGGTTGGAATAGGAAGAAAGGCAAGGCAACCCCATGTCCGAGATGTATCTGCACTGCTCCAAAGGTCCGCTCTTCATCCAGCAGCCGAGGGCTCCCCCTGCACCACCGCCGCTTCCCTGTCTGACACAGCAATGGAGGTCCATTGTGAGTGTGGCTGGGGGCTCCTGAGAGCATCGTGTTTCATACCCCCTGAGAAGGAGCCTTTTCCAAATGTCCTTATCTCCACTGACCGATGCTCTCGTTTCCCTGTCAGTGGAGGTCTGGATCACTAAAATGGGAAGATACAGAGTCTTCTCATGGTCGAGAAAGAAGGTTTCCTCCTAAACCATTCACCTATTCTGACCCGAGTGGCCCCCAACAAGCTGCTGCCATTGGGCCCTTGCCCCTCTCCGGTCCTCTGAAGTCATCTGTCTCTGCCCAGAACGCAGCCTTCTCCGTGCCCCATGCAACCGAACAACTGCCATACCTCTCTTCTAAGAGGGAACTCAAAGATCGCACCCCCAGTCTCCATGAAGCCCACCAGTGTCGTTTCCAAGTGCACTGATTCGATTTCCCCTATTGGGGATGTGAATACAGCCTGGTTTGTGTTTGTGGTATTTTTACCAATATAACTCTTTTCTCACTAATCTGTCAAGGGATTTTCGGCTCCAAAGAAGTTAACTTCAGATGTTGCTGCAAACCAGTGGTCTTCCCTCTTATTTGTAGACCCTCCAAAACCAAACCCAACTCACTGTCATCAAGCCGAAGCTGACTCACTGCGATCCAGTGTGGCAACGGGTAAACTGCCCCTGTGAGTTAATTCTTTACGGGATTAGAAAGCTCCATTCTCTTCCCTCGGCGTGTCTGGTGGGTTTCAAACTACTGGCCTTGTGGTTAGCAGCTCCACACATAACCATTATGCCGCCAGAGCTCCCGTGAGTCTTCAGCTCCTCTTCACTCAGTCTACAGACACATGCCATTGCTAACCTTGGTGCCTAATCGGTCTAACTGCCTGCGATGTCTTCTTCATTCTGTTTCTCCGGTAATAGACTAGCTTGACTCTCCGGGATGCAGTGGGGGGTGAGAACCAACACATTGCATTGGTCAACCTGCTTCACCCTACCTCTTTATGATGCTGAAAAGCACGCATGAAGACTCAGGTAGGCCTGGCTCACGTCCTGGTGCTTTCAGTCGCCTCATCTGCATGCGAAAGTTGGACATCGAGTAAGGAAGGCGGAAGACAAAATGCAAACCATGGGGCTGGTGACAGTGCCATGAACTGGCCAAAAGAAAACAGCTCTGTCTGGGATGACGTACAGCCAGAATGCTCCTTAGAGCAAGGGATGGTGAGACTTGGTATCACATACTTTGAACGTGTTATCAGAGAGAGAGCAGTCCCTGAAGAAGGGTGTGATTCTTGTTGCGGAGGAGGAGCTGTGAAGGAGAGGAAGGCCCTCACTGATGTGTATTGAACCAGTGGCTGCAATGATGAACCGCGGCACAGGAATAGTTCTGAGGGGTGGGTGGGACTGGGGAGTGTTCTATTCTGTCACATAGAGGGTTGCCATGAGTGTGGAAGGGAAGAATTGCATATGCTATCTCTTTTCTGTCTACAGCCAAATTCTGATCCCTGGCTTCAGGTCTGAGCTAAGAGAGGGTTAAGATCCTGCAGAGTCTCTATTTCATAACCAGATGTGATTGGGGAATTAGCTGTACTTTGTGAATAATCCATGCCTCTACTTCCCCCTCAATAATTAATGGAACGTTTGAGTTGTCATTGTCACAAGTATCGGGGCAAAGTGCCCTCCCCTTCCCCCAAATGAAGTCCCAAATGCTTTGCAAGAAGATTCTGACAGCCTGAATAGAAGCCAGAGTGTTGTCAAGGGTGGGAGGAAGACAAGAGAGGTAGGAAGTGTTTCTTCTCCATGACATTTGAGCTGTGAGTTGTCAGGAGAGGAGAGATGTGAGTGGGCTTTTATCAGCTCCCGAGTGAAGCTCTACTCGGAGCACTTGGCTGGTATTTTCCAGAGGCCCTGCCTGCAGTGTCCCCACACAGAGATGGCCACGACAATGCAGCTTAAGTCCATGAGCAGCTCAAGTAACTCGCTGATAAGGCTGGCTCTTCAAAGCCTACCCAGAGGTGTGCAGGAAGAAAGATCTGCCAGTCTGCTTCCCAAAATCACCCACTGATGCTTACATGAATGGAGCGTCATTCAGATCTGACCCACAAGGTCCTTAGGGTGGAACGGACCCCTGACCACTGTTTTTCAATTGCTAGGTGTGCAGGAGGGGACCGATGAACCCCCGAACTATCTTGGAGTTCTTTAACACGTCCTCTGCATACTATTATGGTTTTTATTTGTTTTACCTCATTAATCATGTTAGATGTACCTAGGCTCCTCTGTATGTTTAAGATCGTTTGATACATGAAAGCCAAAATAGATAACCCCTCACAAACAGTAACAGGAGTAACGGTTCCCTGAGGGTATGAGAGGAGTGGGGGAGAGTGGGGAATAGGGAGCCAACAGCATTGATGACTGTCTAACCCCACTCAAGGGGATCGAACAACAGAATTGTGTGTGGATGGATATATTAGATGCGTACGATTTTTTAAAATTTTAAATAAATAAGGGTTTCTGTGGGGATTAGTGGGGGAAGGCAGCAATAAAGGGAAGCAGATATCAAGGAGTTCAAGAAGGAAGGAAATGTTCTGGAACTGATTGTGGTAGCAATTGTATAACACTGTTTGATGCGATTGAACTATGGAATGTTATGATATCTGTAAGAGTTTCTGGGCTGAGCCCTGGTGGCATAGTGGTTGTGCGCGGGACAACCGGGACGGAGGTTCAATTCCAGCAGTGGGACTGGGCCTCCTACTCCCACCACCGGAAAGCAGTGATGCCCACCCACCCCCCCCTCAAAAAAAAGAGTTTCCAATAAAATGATTAATTTAAAAGAGAGAAAAAGAGAACTTGAGGTCAGGACATTGGGTCTGGTTTGTGACCCTGCCTCTTAATACCTAGCTTATGTCGGCACATTACCTCAATGCTCGCAACCTGAGGTTCTTCTTTTGTTTGTTTTGTTTTAAATTGGTCCAATGGGGAGTAAACATGACCCCAAACTCAAAACTCACTGCCATCAGTGGATTTTGACTCATAGTGAGCCTACAGAACAAAGGAGAATAGCTCCCTAAGCTTCCCGAGGCTATAAATCTTTATGGGAACCATCACAGCCTCATCTTGCTCCCATGGACTGGCTGGTGGGTGAGAACCGCAGATCTTGTGCTCAGTAACTCAGTGCCTCCCCACCACTCCACCAGGGTTCCTTTGACAAACAGTAACACTTCCTCAATATTTTTTTATGAGGTTTAGACTGAGAAAAGGTACTAAAGGGCACGATCCACAGGTCTGTTGCTTATTTTATTATTATTATGAATTAGATAGGGCAGAGATTTTTTTAAAAAGGCAGATCATTCCCAAATCACCTCTGCCGAGATCTGAACCCTCTCCAAGCTCAGACCTGCAGGTAGGGATTGGAATCTTGCTTAAGACAGACCATGAAAGCTTACCCAACTAGTTACTCCCGGAGACTTCTTGTGGTGAAGTGCCATCAAGTCGGTTCTGAGCCTATGTACAACAGAACTCATACTTGTACTCAACGATTGAAACCTAGCACCAAACCTCCCAAAAGCTTTCCAGCCCTGTTACTATTATTAAAGGGGCCACAGTTCAGTTCTCACATGAAAATGCTATTTATTTATGTCATGGTATTGGGATATGTTGACAGACTAAATGGCCTTTTAAAAATATGAATAAGTCTCGCTCCTCTTTCTCAACCCAGTCCATTTTTTATTGCAAGAATGAAAAAGAAAAAATGGCACTTTATATTTGTAAAGAAAATACCTCTGGACCCCAACTCTAGTATCAATCACTTGTCAACATCACCAGCCAGAAGAGATGAGGCCCTTGTGTTGGGAAGATCCCTTTCTACGTTTCTGCTTCATTTCTGCAAAGCTCTTTACCAGAAGTCTATCCGCAGCAGCCAATTAGTGCTAGTTTTGATAAAACCCACCATGGGTCACATCTGTATGATTCTTATATTACTGGTATTTTTGTAATAGATACAATAGTTATAGATAAGATGTTGTTATACCCTTCTCCCCTGCCAATGTCTCAAAGAAATCATTTAAAAGGAGGCATGAGAGTGTCCTTTTATATGTGTTAACATTCCTGCTCTTTCCCCTTGGTAATTTGGCTGTATTGGGGGTTTCACTTGCTATTGCCTTATGGAATCAGTGGTTTCATATGGTATAGTGTTCATGAGTTGTACTGCTAACTGCAAGGTCGGCAGTTCAAGATCACCAGCCTCTGCGTGGGAGGAAGACGGGGGTTTCCAGTCCCATAAAGAGTCTCAGAAATGTCCGGGGCTAGTTCTGCCCTGTCCTGTAGGTCCCTAGGAATCAGCATCGCCTTGGTGACAGTGAGTTTGATTTTATTTTAAGTTGATGGAATCTCCTGTACATGTTTTATTAAGTAGAGAGGAAGCAGGTGAGGGATGGATGTCCATGTGACCCAATCAGGAACAAGCTCAAATGTTGTGCCAGTGTCTTAAGATCCTACAAAATATTATTTTAAATTAAAGCCTTGGTCATGTTGGTTTTGATGTCACAAACAATCCCTTTCTGGAGATAAGTAATTCCATTGTCATTCTCCTTCTGGAGAGTTCCTCACATGTGTGCATTCTCAAGCCCAGAGTAAAACAACTTTTGTTTGGGTTGTCACATAGATTAAAAGAAATTCCCATCCTTATCTTTAAAGTGTATATACAAAAACCCTCTTTGTTGTGGTCAAGAGCTGCTATAAAAAGACAAGGACTAGACCAGGATGTCTCAAACATCAACAACCTCTTCTTCCCACCGACCCCAAACAAAACCCATTGCCATCAAGGTCATCGTGATTCATGGTGACCCATGGGTTGCAACAGGGGACTGCAGTGCAGGATTGTCTTGACTTCCATGGTCAGAGAAACAGATGGCCAGGCCTTTATTCCAAGGCACCCCCTGGTGTGTTCAAACTGTCAGCCTTCTGTTTACTAGTCTAGTGCAAACCATTTCTGCCACAAAGGGGACTTCTCACTACCCCCTATAGTGGTGTCCTCTTTGGGAGCCACACCACGTACTCTACCCCTTCGTGGTGGTGTATTGGAACACATGCTGGGCTGCTAGCCACAAGGTCAGCAATCCACCAGTCGATCCATGGAGAAAGATGAGGCTTTCTGCTTGCATAAAGAGTGTGTGAGCCTGGGTAGACTAGAGAAACAAATTCACAGACATATGTGTATAAGAAAGAGCCTTATATACAAGAGCAGTTGAGTATTGAGAAAACATCTCAGCCCAGACCAGATAAAATCCATAAGCCCCATATTAGTTCACATGTCTGATACCAATCTATAAAGTCCTCTTCAGACTCACGAAACACATGCAAGGAGGCCAAATTCAGGAAGATCACTGGCCATGGGGTGGAAAATCTTGTGGATTCAGTGGCGGTGTAAGCATCTCAGTGCTGGCAGGGGTCTCCACATAGTTTCTCTGGCTCCAAAAATTTGGCTCCATCAGCCTCTCTCCATGTGTCTTCTCCACAGTGAGGCAGCCTGTGCCCCACCTCCAAGGAGCTATTTATCTCCTTCAAGCCTCCAAATGAGGTCATCGAGCTGCAATCAGTTGACAGGCCCACCCCTTCACTCTTAATCCTCACATTGACACCAGATGATGTAACTATCACAAAGAGTAACAGCCTTGGAAACCCATCAGGGCCATTCTACTTGGCTATTCGACCAATCGGGTCGTTCAAAGTTGGCATTGATTCAGTGGCAGTATGTTCGAGGTTTTGTTTTGCTTTGCTTGCAGGAAAGCCCACTGGAATTGCAAACAGGTTCCAGCGCAGTGGCTACGAAATTTTCATGTAAATAATTTTCTAATTGTAGTGCTCTGTTATAGGGCACATTTCTTGAAGCATTGAGAAGTACCTAATGTTAGAAAGATGTTAGAAAGAGCAGAAGCAGTCTAATTCCCACACTGAAGAATACCCTAAAAGATGCAGACATTGGTGGTGATTGGATCTCTTCTGAAATAATAATTTTTTTTCAGACTGCAAATTATGTCCTTAGATGGCACCGATGGTTTGCACTCAATTACTAGCCTAAAGGTTGTGGGTTCAAACCCGCCCCATGGCACCTTGGAAGTGTGGTCTGGTGGTCTGTTTCATCAAGATTACGGCCCCTCTGTGGCACATGAGTCACTATCGATCAGACTGGATTCACAGGCACCAGGATTGAGGGTCTTTGTGGCACACTGGGCAACTAGTATCAAGGAGTGTTCCTGGCTGATACAAATGGCTAAGTCCTTGGCTACTTGCTGAAAGGTTGGCTGATCACCTCCACCCAGAAGTACCCTGGACGAAAGACCTGGCCCTCTCCCTCACAAAGCCACTGCTGTGGAAAACCCGGATCTCAGTCCCGCTCTGCACTCTCTGGGTCACCATGAGTGGTAATGAGCTGGACAGCCACCTTCATCTGGTTTTTCAGCATCACGGAAAACTGGACCAGCATTTGAACCTACCGGGAGAGCCAGAGAGGAGCCCTGGAGGCGTCCTGGTTGCACATTGAACCGCTCATGGCAAGATCAGCGGTTTGAAGCCAGCGGCAGCTCCTGCCATCCAAAGGTAGTCTTGGAAACCCAGAGGAAGTTTACCCGACCTGTCCTGTAGGGTCACTGTAGGTCAGATGTCACTCGAAGGCAGTGCCCTTTTTTAGGCTTGAGGAGAGGGCGGGTATGCAGCCTGCCCATAGAGTCACTTCCTCTCTTTTTTCCCTGGTTCCCAGAGCACCTTTCCAGACAGAGGAATTCTGCCCCTCACTCACTCTGTTCTCTCAGGAGGAGCCCCTGGGGCACCACACTAGAGGCTGCTGCCTGCATCAGCCTGGCGGGGATGGAGGAGATTGCCAGATGGAAAAGAACAGATGGCTGGGTCCCTCCCCTCCCACTTCCCTTCAAGAGCTTGCTTCCCAAACAGACTTTGGTCTAAGGTTCCCCAAGCCACCAGGAGAACTTCCAGTTGTGTGGGCTGTGACTTTCGGAGGAGACCACAAAGCCTGTGTGTTCAAGTTGAACCACCCAGGGCCTGCCCGGTGGATTTCAGCACACAGACCGCTCCGGGCACAATGTTCGTGCAGATGGCTCCGCCCCAAACTGTAAATTCAGACTTCCCAGAAGGCTCCTGACAAGTGGAGGAACTGTAGCTGTACACCCAGGCTCACCCTCTGTAGGCAGGTGCCATCTCAGAGCCGTCTTCCTGGTGAATTTTTAGCCGGCTGGGAACCTAGTGGCCCACCTGGAATGACAAACTCTCTGTGGTTTCTTTCAGAACAGCCCCAAGGAGCTCGGTGAAACCCTGCCCGGTGCAGGTGTGGGCGGACCTGGCAGAGGGAGAAAGTGCAGCCAGGGAAAACAGAGGGCGGAGGCTGGGCAAAAAAGGCTGGCCCAGTCTGGCATCCAACCACTTTCCCGGGCCAGATATCTTTGGGCAGGCCAGTGAGACCGTGAGGATTGGGATCTCTGGAGGAACAATGATTGAAAGCACCCGACTCCCCCCACTGACACTGTTGCAGAGAAAATCCTATTTGATTGTTGCTGTTGCTCGTGGTTGAGCTCATTCTGACTCCTGGCTCCACCAGGACCGACACAAGAGAACACTGTGTGGTCCTGCCCCATCTTCGTATCTGGTCCCGTGTTACGTCCATTGTGGCTGCTGGGAGTCTCTGGAGTGTCTTCCACCCCACCTGTCTTCCACGGGATCCATCTGCTAGCACAATCTTGGGCCATATTCTGTTGTGACTCATGAAGTTTCCATTAGGTGCTTCTTTGAACTAGAATGTCAGGTGCCAAACAGCCTGGGTCCACAGCCGATCTGCTCTTGCTACTTAAGAAAAGAGAATCCATCTCCACAGCAGCCCCAGGTCCATTGCCACAAGGCAAAGGTCAGACAGGCCTCCACCTTCATCCCTCTTTACCCTATTCTGGCACCAGCCATTCCTCCAAGACAGTCTACTTTCCTTCTGGTTTTGGAAATCCATTCCAGTGACCATACAGACTCATAGACAGTACTCAAAATCATAGGAGTTTATTACGGGAATGAGCAGGTTATCATAAAACACAAAGGATACAGTCTTCACGCCACAACAATGCCTCTCCTCTACCAGCAGCCAAGTCAGTCAGTCTCTCTCTCTCTCTCTCTCTCCCTCTCTCTCTCTCTCTCTCTTTCTACCTTGAGGCCAGCGATTTTCAACCTGTGGGTTATGACCCCTTTGGAGGTCGAATGACCCTTTCACAGGGGTCACCCGATTCACAACAGTAGCAAAATTACAGTTAGGAAGTAGCAACGAAAATATTTTGATGGTTGGGGGGGTCACCACAACATGAGGAACTGTCTTAAAAGGCTGCAGCATCAGTGGTTGTTCTAGACACATGGTCCCTGAGACTCAGACTCCATCCATGCACCAGGAATCCACCTGCACCTCCGCCTTATCATCTCACAGTCTTGGTACTACTCTGCTCTGGCTCCTGGTCTCCTTGTCTCAGCTTCTGGTCTCCGCGTGGCATGCCCTCTGCTGCAGGCAGGGAGGGATCGGGAATGCCCTCTGCTGGTGGCTCTTCTTCCCTGACAGTCCCTGGAATTCTCTCCCTGTTCCCCCTCCTGAGAAGGCTTCTACATGGGGGAGTGGCAACAAAAGTAATCAGTCCCGTCTGAGAGTGTTTCACACGTCCTGTTTGCAGGGTCTACCCAAATCCTCTGGTGGGAGTTACAGAGGCATGGCCAGAAGAGTCATAGGAAGGCCTTTCACTGCACCACACAGACCTTTTCTTCCTCTGTCTCAGTCTGGAAAGCACCCTGCGCTAGCCCACCAGCAGGGACTCTGCTGGTGCTTTAAATATTGGTGGCTTAGCTTCTAGCATCCGAGGAACAGACAAGCCGCCACAGAGCAGCAAGCTGACAGGTGGGTGGTGGCAATACTTAATTACAGCTATTTCATCACATTCCAATATGGCACACCATTTTATTCCCTTCAGTTCAGTAAATGGTTGTTATCCCCTACTGTTTGCTTGAAGCTGGGTTAGGTCCTGGAGATACACAGAAGAAAGAGATCATATCCCTTTGGAGCCAGAGTCTACCCAAATAAGAACGTTATCTTAGGTAAGAAATGAAGAGGCCACATGTTATAAAGGAACAAAGTTTTCCCTAAATGAAACTTCAAATGTCATAAATCCCAAGGACAACCACCCAGTAATAATATCTTCCTTGAATGGCAAATTCTCACAATAATAACAAAAATAGCAATTATCTGTATACTTAGTACCGATCTATTTTTGCCTTTCATCTATTGATTTCAAAGAGTTTAGCAACTACTGCTGAGTTAATCCTTAGTACTAAACCTAAGTCTTCCATCCCCCTTTAGGGGAAAAAGAAAAAAAGAAAGAAATTGGCACTCGTACTTCAACATCCCACAGGGAAGAAATTCTGGAAACAAAGCCTGCTCACTCCCACACAAGCATCGAGCAGTCAATTAAAGGCAGGCTAACTCATCCAGAAAAATAAGTTGGGGCTCAGAGGGATCAAACCAGTGCCCACAGAATGAAACAGACACTGGGTGCGGTGATAGGATGGGAGGATAGGAGAGCACTTTCATTTCTTGCAGGTGAACATTTGAAACATCTTTAAGGTGACATTGGGCTTTTTAAAAAATAAAACACCCAACCCTTTGGGCTTTTTGAATGGACTACTGGTACCTCTCAGAGACCTTGGGTTCCAAGAAAAACATGAAAATGCTAGCTAGCTTCCATGCTCAACAGGGGAACAGCTTCTCTGCTTTACCAACAGAATAAAAACTCCACCATACGATATGACTCTAGACCAGTGGTCCTCAACCTTCCTAATGCCACAACCCTCTAATATAGCTCCTCATGTGATGATGATGCCCAACCATCAAATTATTTTTGTTGCTACTTCCTAACTGTAATTTTGCTACTGTTATGAATCAAGCAACCCTTGTGAAAGGGTCATTCGACCCCCAAAGCGGGTCTAGACAAACCAATTCACTGATGAGCTGCGAGTCCTCTGAGGGAGATCCGCAGAGCCATATTTATATGAAGGGAAAGGCTGTGAATGAAAGAACTCAATTGTTTGCAGAGAAGTGAGACTCTGCCAGAGATGGAGATGATCTGGAACAGGACTGCTCCCTAATTACAGAGTCATCTGATACGTAGCACTTCCACCTGGCAGCCCTCATCTTCAAAGGCCCTTACCAGCACTAAAATTCACCCACCAAAACCTCCCAATTCCTCCGTCATCCAGCTGATTCCCATGCCTGGGCACCCGTGGGCCAGAGAGAGCAAACCACGGGGTCTCATTAGTTGTCAGCTTCACGCCAATGGCTGGCATGTCTCTCTGAGAAGCAGCTGGTGGTTCAAACTGGTGACCTTCAGTAAGCAGCCCAGAACTCAACCATTGCGCCTTTAATGCTCCCGAGATTCCTCTTGAAAGAACACTTGACTTGATGGGTTTCTTGAGAAGACTTGACTCCCATCCCTTTAGGATAGAATTACAAGTATCACTCCTTGTGGTGTCCTGTGCTGTTTCCATCAGCACTGTTTTCACTAGAGACTGTTGTGTGTTCAAGGGGTCCCACTGGCACAGGGACTGAAGCACTGAGCGGCTCACAGAAGCATTCATGGGTTGAGCCCTGCAGCTGCTATGTGGGAGAAAGATGTGGCAACGTGCTTCCATCAAGATTTATAGCCTGGGAAACTCAATGGGAGCACTTGTACCGTGGACGTGAGGTTGCTGGGCATGGGCATAGACTCAGCGCAGTGGGCTCGGGGATTGAATGTGCTGAGCTTCTGTAAAGGGGCGCCGGACGGACACCCACACACCCATACATCCATATACACAGAGGCTTGCACAAACACTCTCGCCTCTTCGTGGAGATGTGCCTGTCTGCAATTAAGCAAAGCTCGTTAGATATTAATCGAAGTGCCCAAGCTAAGTGACACACGTTAATCAACTCTTTCACTGAGGCCTTGCTGTGTCATTGTGGACAATTGTTGAAGAATTTGGAAAGAGCCTCTAACCATTCATAAAATATTCAAATGAGCATTTTATGGGTTTATACCACTCCGTTAGAAAGACAGACTTTGGGAGCTGGCACTATTAAACCACATGTGAAGGAGGCGAGAGAAATCACGCTACACTTCTTGTTTTCTGTAGACTCTAGTTGTCTGGTGTACACCAAAGTTAAAAATGAGACTCTCAGCCATTTCAGAAAGGGTAGCTTCCCTGCATGGGAACAGATTCTGACAAATAAGGTTTCCGTATTTCTTACCCCACCCCCACCCCAACTTTGTAACTCCAGCAGCAGTCTTTACGTCCTCCTTCCACTCTGCCTATCTCTGGAAAGGGAAAAATAAGCACCTGCGTTTGCTACTACACACCCTATCTAGAGACTCCTCAACTGACTTCATTCAACACGTCAAGCAAACAAAACATTGTCCATTTTTTTAAGTTTCAAAACTGAACAAACACCCCCTTAGGATGGCAGCGATGAGGTCGGGGGGATGGGAAATCCCAGGTGTTGAGAAGGCGTTGAAAGAGCCCTCAGCCCTTGCTGGCGGATAGCCACTGTCGAAAGCAGTTGGTCAGTTCCTCAGAAAGCTGGCCAGAGTTCTATCTATCCCAGGGCCCAGCAAGGCTACCGGAGAGTTCAAAAGAGCAGAGAGCAGTTACACAAACACTCATGTTCACCAATGTCTGTGTACATATTCACAATATCAAAGGGTGGGTACAATCCAATATCCAACAGTCGAACGGGCAATCAGGGTGTGGTGCATCGCCTACGTGCTCTGCCATAAAGAGGACCGAAACCCGATGACCTGCCACGTGGACGAAGCTGGAGGACATTATGCTCAGTGAAGTGGACAAATACACGATGATGCCACTGAGGAAGGCAGCAGGTGTCCAAAAGCTGAAGTACTCACTGGTTTCCAGGAGAGGGCAGAAGGGTCTCTGGTGGCGCAATGGTTAAGAACTTGACTATGAAGCAAAGTCAACATTGCAATTCCTGCAGCTACTCATAGGAGAAAAGCGCTATCTGCTCTTCAAAGCTGTAGTGCACGAAAAAACTCCCAGGCAATTGTGACAACACAGCACCACGATGTGTCAGACTCAACTCAAGGGCACAAAACAACAACATTTGAGGGAAGGGGTCTTTTTGCTTTGAGCCCATTGAAGAAATCTTTCTTGGTGGGAAAAAGAGAGCAAAACGGGTTCTTTCACAGGAAGACTAAACAATATTACAGAAGGATATGGGCAGAAGCTGATGAAATATTATATGGTATGTGTACATTGAAATTTTTTTATAAACTAGAAGAAAATGAATGAGTAGTAATGTTGCCATGCCAAAGGAAACTGGTGTGTGGTAGGGCAAAACTCCGCTCCTCCTTGAAAATGGGCAATCCAGGAGTTTTAGGTGGTGGGTTCTTTACCCTTGGAGAAACAGCCGCCCACAATTGGCCTGTAACGTGCTCCAGGACATAGGAATTGCATCTGGAGCTTTGGGCTCAGGTTCTTTCATAGCCCCTGAGTAGAGCTTCGGATAGACCCCCAGATGGTTGCAACACTGAGGTGCGTCAAACATGGGCCACCGCAATGGTAAGTGGTGGGAAGACGTGGCTTCTACACACTACCTAGAGTCCTTTGCAGGTTCTCTGGTGTTTTATTAAATAAATAATTACAGGTGTTTTATGAAGTAATTGTCTTTCAGAACACACACACACACTGTGATAGTACAGGTAGACTAGAGAAACAAATCCATAGAAAGTCTTATATGGATAAGAAAGAGCTTTATATACAAGAGCAACTGTACATCAAGAAAACATCCCAGCCCAGTTCTGTTCAAGGTCCTAAGTCTGATATTAGCCTATGTGTCCAATACCAGTCCCAAAGTCTTCAGACTCACAAAGCACATGCAATGACATCAGGACAATCACAGGTGAGTGGGTGCAGAGTCTTGTGTATCCCCCAGCGAAGAAAGCACCTCAGTGCTGGCAGGGATCTCCCCGTGGGTCCTCTGGGTTCCAGGTCTCAGGATCTATCAGCATGCTGTCATGTGTCTTGTCAGCTGCAATGTCTCCCAGGAAGTGTTAGTAGAAGGACCCCAAGGAAGTGAACTGGGAAGATAGTGTGTGCGCTTCAAAGAAGAAATTTCCACATTTCTCCAGAATCCTCAGGAGAAGACCATGCCCACACAGGTCTCATTGGCTAGCTCCAAATTGACAGGCTAGACTCCACCTCTACAGTCTTAATCCTCAAATTGACACCAGATTAGGTGACTGCTGCACACACACACACCCAAACCAGACGTCCTGCTTTTTAATAATTTAGCGATGTCCCACAGTGTTTTAAAATTAAAACAAATAGATTACAATGTGATTTTTGCGTCCTATGAAAATTTTTATTGCTTCATACAGACCAAGTTTTTTATCAAGAACCTCCCCCCTGCCCGTCCCCCAGTCAATGGTGTCCCACTTAAAATCTAGTCACTTTAACCTACACATACAGGCAGACTCAAGAGTAAGCCAAAAAGGATTGCTAGAAAATCATGGGAATTTTTATTAAGCAAAATATAAAAATGTGGAGCCATTGTTTCTTGACATCACCTCCACCTAGGTCTATACACTTCTGAAGGAGGAGCTTCCATCCCTGAAACCTCCCCCTGAAGACCTCTGCACACTCTGATTTACACCATGTCCAAAAAGCAGCTTGGACTTCCCTGAGTGTTCCAAACCCCATTCCTCTTCCATGTTTTGAGTTTGGAGAACAAAAAGAAGTCTGCAGGAATGAGGTCAGGGCTGCATGTGGGATGGGGAAACACTTCCCAGTGAAATTCTCAGCGTGGCCATTGCCTACTATCCAAAAAAGAACAAGCGATTGTCATGATAGGAAGAGATACCTCAGAGAAACGTGTGTGCCTTTTTGCTCATCATTACAGTTCTTTGTTTTCTTTTATGTGTCTTTTTTAACTTTGTTTTCTTTCTTAAAACTCTTTTTGGGGTGAGCCCCGGTGGCGTAGTGGTTGAGTGCAGGACTGCGGCCCACTGGGTTGGCAGTTCAAATCCAGCAACAGCTCTCCAGAAGCAAGACTGGGCCTCCCACGCCCACCAGAAGGCAGTGATGCCCACCCCCCCCAAAAAAACCAAATACCTCTTTTTATTGTGATTTGAGTGAGAGTTTACCGAGCACACTGGTTTTCCATTCAAGACTTCACAAGCGTTTTGTTTTGTGGCAATGCCCCATGGTTGTCGTCCAGTGTCCTCCTGGAAACTCTGTCAAGATTAGCCTTTTAGAATTCAAAAAAACAGTGAGCTGATCAGCAAACATTGTGAACTGACCTCGCCATCATATAATTAGCTGGCCTGACTGATCACCTCCGTCCTACAGTTCTGATATTGTAGCAAGTTATTCCTCACTGCAAATTAAAGGACTTAATTCACAAACCCTATCTGAATTCATTATAGATTTTTCCCCCAACACATAAGCTCAGGATATAAAAGGTTACCTTTAATATGTTTCCACTACTGAATTTGAAAATGTATTCTTAACCATTACAAGATATCTATGCCTGTTATTACTGGTAATCAATCATTTAGCCCTGCTTAGTCTCAGCTTTCTGAGACTGGAAATGAAATTGGGAAAATAATGATGTTTACCCCATCTCTATCATAGGAGTCTTAGGAGGATCGGTTAAAAAAAAAAATCATTGGGAAGCAAACTGAAAATGAGAGGTCACTAAAATATGGGAGCTATTAGTTGAAATTTTTACCACAATTCTTTATATAATTTAATAGTGAGCACATAAAGTATTCCCATAAGTATTTATTAAATATCTACTATGTTATTTACTTATTTACTTAGCTTTTATTCCATGAGCATTTAAATCCTGTGTACAATGCATTTTACATACGAAAATAAATATTATCTTGGTAGCAAGAGGTAAGAATTTATAAACCAGTGGTTGCAATAAAATATGGTCACATGTAGTAAACTGTAGTCTACAATCATAAGAAAACAATATAGAGGCAATTATTATCATCAGAAGAAGATCAGACATTGCTTCAAGGAAGCCTCCAAAGCCTTTTGCACAGGATCTTCATAGGTCTACCTAGGAATGTGTCCAGTGTTCAAGAGGGCAAAGCCTGGAGGCAGAAGCAGAAGGAAGCTGCAAGGAAAAAGGCGCAGATGAGAACATGAATAGGCAGAAGTGGTCCAGATGTAAGCACACTGCAGAGAAACTCCAGGATGGGCATATGGGCCCAATGCATTGGAATAAGACTGGAAAGGGACACGGAAATTGACTAATAGTTTAAGACTTCATGGGCCACCATCTGTTTTAGAGTGACCCTAAGAGTTGAAATCAACTCAAATGGTCCTGAGCTGTTTGGGAGTTTTATAGGCACAGGGCACCTGTGGAGGCTGCTGATCAAAGGGAAGAGTGCAATCTGAGCTACTGTCTGGAAAAGTCACTCCAGCGGAAGGGAGAGGATAGACTTGGATGGGGTGGTGGGGGGGGGAGACCAGGTAGCTTATCCCTTCCAGAGAGAGCCGAGGAAGCTGTCTGGTGGCCCCTGTGGTTAACAGAACTGACGGTGGGGAAGGAGGACGCATGGCCAGAGGAAGGTGCAGTGAGTCAGCCCAGACCATTCTAGGGTTTTGGGCCTTCTCAGGCAGCGGGCACCATGGACCCAAACACACAGGATTATAAAGCACAAATACAGGGGAGAGGTTTTTCTTAAAGCTAATGTAAAAATTCAGTTATTTTTTATTCTTTTTCCATAGACTTTTGGAAGCATGCTCTCTCTCTCTCTCTCTCTCTCTCTCTCTCTCTCTCTCTCTCTCTCTCTCCTCTCTCCCCCCACCCCCTACCCCCCCACCCCCTCAAGACTAGCCCTCTTGTCTGGTCTTCTCTGGAATCTTTGTATGGGAGCAGATTCCTAGGCCTTTCGCCCATGAGTTCAAATCACCAAATGTTTGGATAACAGTTGAGCACTTGGTCGTTGTACAACCAGGGTTCCGATATACATACATATTCATGCAAATGTATGTGTGCATATACACATTTATATACATATATTTACACACATATACTTTTAAGCTTACTCACGTGTTTTATGTGCACAGCACTGTTCTAAACACATTGCACATATTAATTTCATCGTCTCTGTGCCATTGGCACTACTGTGCCCTGTGTTGTACAGATGAGAAAGCTTGGCCACCAGGAGTTTGGTGTCGTTCCAGGTTGCACAACCAGGAAGTGGCATGCCTGTGACATAAATGAGGCTGTCTGGCTCTGAGTTCCTGCTCATCTAATTTTTTAAAATCATTTTATTGGGGGCTCATACAACTCCCATCACAATACATACATACATTGTATACAAAGCACATGTGTACACTTGTTGCCACCATCATTCACAAAACATTTTCTTTTCCACTCAAGCCCCGGGTATCAGCTCCTCAGATTTTCTCTCCCTCCCTGCTCCCCCTCGCCCACAAACCCTCAATAATTTATAAATTATTATTATTTTGTCATGCCCTACACTGATGTCTCCCTTCACCAACTTCCCTGTTGTCCATACCCCAGGGAGGAGGTCATATGTAGATCCTTGTAATTAGTTCCCTCATTCTATTCCACTTTTCCTCCACCTTCTCGATATCGCCACTCTCACCACTGGTCCTGAAGGGAATCGCCTGTCTTGATTCTCCATGTTTCCGGTTCCTTCCTATCTATACCAGTGTACATCCTCTGGTCTAGCCGAATTTGTAAGATAGAATTGGGATCATGATAGTGGGGTAAAGGAAGCATTTAAGAACTAAAGGAAAGTTGCATATTTCATCGTTGCTACACTGCAGCCTGACTGACTCCTCTCCTCCCCACACCCTTCTGTAAGGGAATGTCACTTCACCTACAGATGGGCTTTGGGTCCCCAGTCTGTACTCCCCCCCATTTATAATGATATAATTTTTAGTTCTTTGATGCCTGATCCCTTCACCACCTCGTGATCCCACAGGCTGGTGTGCTTCTTCCATGTGGGCTTTGTGGCTTCTGAGTTAGATGGCCACTTGTTTACCCTCAAGCCTTTAAGACCCCAGATGCTACATCTATTGATAGCCGGGTGCTCAATCTAAATTATCACCCCACTACCTCTTCTTACCCAAGCTTAAAGTGAGCACAAGACACTCACAGCCCCTTGGGGGACACAGGCCAGCACAGCATTGGAACCAGAGAGCACAGGCAAGTGGAGCAGGCTTGACATGGGGCCTGAGGGAGGAGGGAAGGTGGTACCAAGTTTCCAGAAGAACAGGCTTTCCGAAAATGATAAGTAGCCTGGATGAAGGTAGCATCGCTGTTGATGTTGCTGTGGTGATTGTCATTGTCATGTGGTCGGCGCCATCAAGTCGGTTCTGACCCGTGGTGACTCCGTGCACACCACACAGTCCTGCACCAACCTGCTCGAGCCCATCGTTGCAGCCTCGGTGCCAGTCCATCGTGTTGAGGACTTTCTTCTTTTTTGCTGCTTCTCCACTTTAGCCGGCGTGCTATCCCTCTCCAGGGACCGGTCCCCTCAGATAATGTTTCTGAAATGCGTGAGAGGAAGCCTCACCTCACCCTCTTTGCCTCTGAGGAGCATGCTGATTGTACTTCTTTCAGGATGGTTTTATTTGCTTTTTGGGCACTTCCCTCTAGGGGACCTGGCTGGCATTTGGAAGAGCCGTGACATCGTCAACACACAAGCCACCCCAGTACCACAACCTGATAAGTGCTGGGACGACCTCATCGATGGAGTTAAAGCAAAGTATAGCGATGACTTAGACCTGGCAAGCGCTGTGCTTTGGTGGAAGCGGATGGGGATATGGAGCATAAAGGAGGAAGGGGGAGACGGGTAGGATTTGCTCTTAGATGAGCATGAACTGAAGCGAGTCCACCCAGGCTGAGATTTGCAAGGTGAACCTGAGCTAAGGGCACAGCTAGGATTTCCTGGTGGTATGCAAAAGAAATTTAGGACAGGGTTGATCAACTACACAGATAGAGTGGGAGGACATATATGGTGGGGTCATACTGGGTTCGAGGATTAGACACCCCTGCCCCCACCCCCACTGGAGACCGCACTAAAAGGTCATTCTGGATTCCAAGCAGGGCATTTGCCCTCTGATAGCAGGACAAGGCTGCATACATGGCTCTTCCCCCCTTTTTCTCTCACGACTAGCTACTTCATCTCACTGGTTTCCTAGAGGGTGGAAGAGGTCCTGTTTGACTCAGAAGTTCCAGTCCAGGCTTCTAGTTTTTCAGAGAATACTCTGACTCAATCAGGGTGGCCGAGGTCCTATGACAGACAGATAGCTATTGTACATATGGCCAATCTACCAATTGATGCTACTTCCAAAGAGTATAAATGTATATGTTCATTTTTCCACTTCTATATGGATGCTTCTTAAATTATTTTGAGTCACAGATCCTTTAAGATCCTGCTGGGCACAATGGAATCTGGCTCTAGAAAATTATGTAGATGTTCATATAGGGAATTTTGCATACAATTTCTGTGGACTCCCAGACCATCTGAAGACCATCCATGAACTCCCACCCAAGACGTTCTAGGACGGGCCCTGAATACAGATGTGAGAGCAGGTCTTGGTCTGGGGCCGTGAGTCTCAAACTAGCTGCACATTCGAATCGCCTTGGAAGCATTAGAAAATCTTCAGGTCCTGGCTATTTTCCACACCAGAAGTCAGTCAACTTTTGAGATGGAAGAGTCAATCCTTCCCTTTATAACAATTTAAAATTAATTCAAGAGCTGTAAAGATATTTTTACAAACCAATGATATCAGCATTCTCTGAATAACAGTCGTCAAAAAATTTTTTTGTTTTACTCAGAGCCCCATGTGCATCCCTAAAGACCCACAGATGGCTTCAGAACTGCCCTGTTCTAGAGCAAGAGGACCCCATTCTCCAGGGGCAGCATCTGGTTACACTAGCTTTTTCTGGTTCTCCAGGAGTACCAGGATACACCCAAAGACAAGGATCACTGGTGATGAGGGATTCAAGAGAAAAGATAGGATAGTGGAAAACCAGAAAACCAACAGAGGGCTCACAGAACTCACTCCAGAAGTTGTCTGTTTAGGTTGGGCTGGAACCTGGCTAGTGCACCTTTTTTTTTTTTCATTGTGAAAATGTTCAAACACACACATGAGTGAGTACAGAGATTGAACCTACATTAAATACTTCTCATACTTCTTTATAAGAACTTGATGGTACCCAGCAACCACTACCAACTTCTCTTAAAGAAATCACATCGGAAGGTCCTGGATAGAGTGAGAGAAGAGGGAAAAAAAAGAAAGAAAATGTGGGACAAAAGTCAGGACCTTAAAAAAGACCAATCTTACTGATTGAGTAGAAACTGGCGGGACCCCAGAAGATGATGGCTCTACATCTTCGTGCTTCAGGCCTGAAGCTGAAATCATGCCCAAGGTGTCAATTTGCAGCCAGAGAATAGACAGGACTCTGCTGTGAACAATCACACCAGGGAGGACCACAGGCCTGAGAGCAATCAACCATGTAAGCTCAACGGGACAGTTTTGGGAGGGTTAGGAGAGGAGGAGGAGGAGGAGAGGAGGAAGCCACAGGAAAGATGAAGTGGGATACCTGATGGGACCTTGAGGGATGCAATGAATAAGATGGAACAGAATGTGCACAGATTGCTGAGTGAAAACGGACAACCTGCTTGGCAATCATACAAGTCACCATAAAAAGTGAGAAGAGAGAACCAGTCTTCTTCACTATTGGCCAAACTTGCTTTATCAGCTTTGGGGTGAATGGGGGCTAATATTTCTCTCCCGAATTCTCAGGGATGTTTGGTATTTGTAAAAGTTTCCCAGGAGCTTCAAGGACACTGCCAGTGTGGAAAACCATGATGTAATGCTTTCCTAAGAGCAGAAATTACAAGCGAGAGAATAAAACCAAACCAGTGAGCAGTGACTCAAGGCCACCGGTGTGTCAAAGTCATACCACTCTGATAGGTTTTCTGGCTGGAAGTAGATCACCAGGCCTTTTTCTGAGGTGCCACTGAGTAGAATGCCTGCTACAGCCTCTTGGTTATATTGGTTGGGTGCTTAAGTGTTGGCACCACCCCAGAGCTTTCAGCAAGAGAGTAGGATGAAGGCAACCATAGGCTGTGCCCAGAACTTAGGCCCAAAGGGTCTCTTGTATTCCATCTGAGTAAAGGGCCGGGCTATAGGGGTCAAGGGCACAGATTCTTCCCTTCTGTTCAATGGTCAAGCGTTTAGGAAGAAGGGAGGAGTGGAGCTGGACTGTAATGAATCAAGACACTTTAGAAGAAAGGGTAGTTCCCAAGTCACTCTGATTCAGGTCTCCTACCAATTCCTCTCAAAGATCTCCTGGTAGCATAATGGTTATGCATTGGGCTGCTAGCTACAAGGTCTGCAGTTCAAAACCAACAGCTACCCCTTGGGAAAAGGACAAGGCTTTCTACTCCCATAAAGAAACCCACAGGTTTCTTAGCTTTGTTACGAGGTTTGTTACGAGGATAGTGTGTTTAAAGCAAACAGCTCCTCCAACCATAGACTCTGTCCATAATGGGAGTCACAGAAGATTCTTTCCCTGCCGTGTGGAATTGACTCAGGTAAATGAACAGGCTCCTCTCCTTAGCCATTTGGGCCACCTTCCTTTCCAGTGCTGACTGTTCCCTTGGGATTTGCTTACTCTCCTTCTCCTGGACCAGGAACCCTCCTCATGAGCTCTGGAAACCAGCAGCATCAGAGTCACTAGAGTGTGTGAAAATTCCCAGGCCCCATCTGAGACCTGCAGAATCAGGTGGTTCTGATGTCTGTGGCGTTTGAGAGTCACTGTCCTCAGGACTGGCAGCCACGTTTGCACCCAGAGCCTGGCATTTTCAGCTCCGTTCTTCCGGAGTCCTGCCCTTCAGAGGGCTGAGTTCATGGAGTGCTACTACTGTTGGGTGCTGGCGAGCCTCTTCACTGCTCAGAGTAATCTAAGTGACCGCAGAAAAACAACGTAAGGTTTTCTGGGCCGTGATGTTTTATGGGGCAGAGCCCTGGTGGTACAGTGGTTGAGTTGGGCAGTCAACCTCAAGTTCACAACCACTAGCCTCTCCACAGGAGAAAGACAAGGCTTTCTGCTCAGAACCATCTCAGAACCCCACCGAGGCCACTATATCCTATCCTATAGGGTGGGTACAAGTCGGTGTCCCCTCAATGCCTGTGAGTTGAGTGAGGCCTTCTACAGGAGCAGATGGTCAAGTGTTTCTTCTGTGGACTCGCTGGATAAATTCAAACTGGCAGCCTTTCCAGCAGTAGTTTAGTGCTTGACCTTTGTGCCACTAGGGCTCCTTCAACTCAGGTAGACCATCAGGAACATTGAAAATTGAAGCTGATGCAAGATTAGCGGACTTGGAACTCACGTAAAGGAAGATCCGTGCCACCATCTTTGACCAAGAAGAAGTGTTCAAGTGAGGTGAGAGTTCAGTAAGGAGATCTGGGAGCAGAGGGAATGCTTTGGGCTGGTGAGCATGAGGCCAGCAGTTCAAAGCCACCAGTTGCTCCTCAGGAGCAAGAGGGGGATTTTCCCACGAACAATTATAATCTCAGAAACCCACAGGGACAGTTCTCCCCTGTCCAGCAGGGTCTCTACGAGTCAGCAGCAACTCCTTGGCAGTGAGTTTCTTTTGTTTTGTCTTTGAGGGCCAAGGAGCTGAGCGTGAACCGTGTGTGCTCAGTCTGGCCCCACTCACATGGTGGGCGGCACGGGCGGGATCGGTGTGTCTTGTGAGGAAGCAGTCTCATCACTTCCACTGGATTTTCAAATGAATGCACAAGCTCAAAATGACCGAGTTGTCATTTCAAGAAGGGAACTTTTAAAAAGATAAATCATTTTATTGGGGAGCTCATAGAGCTCTTATAACAAGCCCTACATCAATTCTATCAAACCCATTTGTCCATTTGTTGCCATCATCTTTTTCAAAACATGCTTTCTACTTGAGCCCTTGGCTCCTCTTTTTTCTCTCCATCCCTCACCCTCCCACCCTTGTGAACCCTTGATATAGTATCAAGTATTATTATTTTCATCTCTTACACCACCCGCTGTCTCCCTTCACCCATGTTTCTGTTGTTTGTACCCCTGAGAGAGGGGGATTATATGTGCATCATTGTGATCAGGTCCCCATTTCTCCCTTTTCTCCTCCTACCTTTCCCCTACCCTTACGGTATGGCTTTTCCCAATACTGTTTCTGTGGGGTTATCTGTCCTGGATTCTCTTTGTTGAGAACTCTTATCTGCACCAGTGTACATGATCTGGTCAAGCCCAGTTTGTATGGTAGAACTGCGGTCATAATACTGGGGGGCTAAGGAAGCATTAAAGAACTAGAGGAATGTTGTTTCTTCTGTGCTGTGCTGCATTCTGGCTGACTTGTTCCTTCTTTGTGACCCTTCTGAGAGGGAATGTCCCATTGCCTATAGATGGGCTTTGGTTCCCCACTCCAACCCTCATCGTTTGCATCAATATGATTGTTTTGGGTTGTCTGATGGCTGGTTTCTGATCCTGTCAACACCTTGTGATCACACAGGTTGGTGTGTTTCTTCCATGTGGGCTTCGTTGCTTTCCTACTAAATGGCCGCTTGTTTACCGTCAGGTCTTTAAGATCCCAGAAGCTCTATCTTTTAATAGCCAGGCACCACCCACTTTCTTCACCACGTCTGCTTATGTATCCATTTTGACTTAGTCGATCTTGTTGGAAAGGTGAACATCACACAATGCCAGGTTATGAGAACAAAGTATTCTTGCTTTGAGGGGGTACTTGCGTAGAGACCCAATGTCCATCTGCTACCATAATACTTAACATTTAAATTTATGTATAGCCCTATATCCCTATCATTATGTGTTAATATAGCTACATATCTGCATGCCCATATTTATACCTGTGTAAATGTATTTTGCCTTCTAATTCTTTCCTCTATTTCTTTTTACTTCCTCCCATCCCTCTTATCATTGGACTCTCAGTAGTTCCTCCTACCTACATTGTACTTGATCAAACTTCACCAGGCATTCTATGCCCTCCTCGCCATCAATTTTAGATCACTTGTTCTCTTGTCCCTAGGTTTGCAGGCTTTCCTCATCCCTATCCCCACCCCCACCCCACTCCTCCCCCATGTCCCACCAGTACTGTGGCCCTGTTGTTTTCTTCTCAGGATCATTTATCCTGCCTATTTTATATGGATGGATATCAGGGGAAGGAAAAAAAGTTTATAAATAACTCTAGATCTGTCTGCTGGCCCTTATGTTTTCCAATTGGGGTTGGTGAGGTGCTGATCCCTGCCCACCAATTTTGAGGATCCTGTGGGGACTTTGTTCCCCTTGCTGTTCTGTTGCACACCCTTCGTGTTTCACCCCAGTGGGGGTTCAGACTGGGCACAATTTCCTTACTGCGTCTCTATGCTGTCCCCCATAGGTCTGTGGGTCAGTGAAGGGACATCATATCTCATGGTGGAGCCAGCCCAATGGTCTTCTCTGTGCAAGGGCTGCTCTGAGCAGGAATATTGCCCTCAAGGTTTGGTGGGCCAGATTGTGCTCCTCTTCTTTTCTCCATTTTGTCTCCCCAAGAAAGGGAACTCTTTTATCACTACCCAGTAAGCAAGGTAAGCATGAGCTTGCTTGTGCTTCCTGATCTGAGTAGTGAGTCACTTCACATGGCATCATCTGTGGTAAAACCCATGTGAAACTGTTCTGGGCCTTGTCCCTGTCTCAAAATAAAACAAGCCCTCCCCCCCAAATAAATAAAAACACCAAAAAAAACACTGGTATGAAAGTGATACCAATTCAAACTAACCCAGTGGGACAGGGCAGAACTGCTCGTGGGCTTCTGGGATGAAAACTCTTTACAGGAGCAGACAGGCTGTTTATTTTCCTCAAAGCAGGTCTTGGCTGCAAACCAGTTAGCAGCTTAGTGCATAACCCACTTCGCTGTCCAGGACTGTCAATTTGAAAAGGAGATTTTGATTTGGTTGAAAGGTGCTGAGGGCTTAGTTGGGAGAGAGCAGCAGGATCTTCAGTGTGGTAAGAAACGTGACGCAGTTCGCGGCAGGCTCGTCTGGAAGCACAGGATGCAAGCCTTGCTTTCGTGGTGACCCTCCCCAGAGGGACTTGAGCGACTAGCCTTTATGGCAGTGTTGTGCTGAGCATGGTCAGGTCTGCGGTTAGGATCGTCTGAGCTCTGGGCAGTGCCCAACAGCAGAATCTGTTGGAGTTGGTGGGATCCCCAAAAGGTTATTTTAAACAAGTTCCACAGGTGGTTCTGGGTAATTCTGATGTACTCTAATGTTTGAAAACCTTGGTCTCTGTCTAGCTCCAAATCTAAAAGTCAATGATTCTCAGAAAGCTAAATGAATAGAGAGATAAGAAAGCATGCCAGCCACTAAATTGCAGTGCTCAAATCACATTGAATGTCCAGAATGCCACAGACAGGGGAACGACATCCATGGCAAACATGACCACAGGTGTTCCAGGGACTGTCTGTTTAAAAGCTGTGTTTTATAGCAAAGCGCCATCTGGCCAGCAAAGAAGACCTGGAAGCAGGTTCATCCTCAAACACCGACAGTCCAAGTTGAAGGAGTCCAACTGGGTTTCTATAGCAGATCGCAATGGGCTATGGGAACCAAACCCAAACAGAAAGTCACGGCCATCACAGTGATTCTGATTCCCTGTAGAACAATCGAGATGTTCACTTGGGGTTCTATAGCTTCTTTTCTCCTTCACAACAGATCGTGGGCTTGAACTACGGACACTTACTGTAAGCACACTGCATATCCCACTGAGCTCCTTCACTATGAGAACCGTGCTGACTTTTAGAGTTTGCCCCTCCCTTAAATCAGGCTGGTGTGTCCCTGGAGAGGAGCTCCTGGGGTTGACCCACCCCTTCTGCCTCCCACCCCTCCTGCCTCTTCCAATAGCTTGGCAAAGTTTGCCAGAAGTGCACTGGTAATACATTCTGGGTTATGGATTTTGACTGATGTGCTTAAGCAGTAAACCACATGGCATCGAATTCAGAGACAGCCATCGAACCCAAGAAGTGGTTTTGCCTGAGCAAAGGAGATAAAACCAACAGGATTTGGTCTGGTAAACTGTTAAGAAAGATCATCATTACTCACAGCTCTGTGATGATGGACAAGTTATTTACCCCACCCCCTCTCTATTCATAGACGCTCTGGTGGTGGAGCGGTCATGAGTTGGGTTGCTAATCACAAAGTCAGCAGTTTGAACCCACCAGTCACTTTGAGGGAGAAAGATGAGGCCATCCACTCCTATAAAGATTAGTCTCAGAAATTCACAGAGGCAGTTCTACTCTGTCCTATAGAGTCATTGTGAATCAATATGGACTCTATAGCAGTGAGTTTGTTTTTAATCAGGTTGGGTCTGCATTAATCTGTAAGATAGGAAAGTCATATAAGAAAAAGACTTTCTTATATGTGTGAAAAAGAGTTGACCAAAGCCCCTCATCTCAGGGCCCCTCCCCCAAAAACCTGTTGCCATATCAACTCAAGAGAACCACATGGGTGCCCGAGCAGAGCTGAGCTGCATAGGGTTTCAATGGCTATTTTTCAGAAGTAGATCACCAGGTCTTGCTCTCAAGGTGCCCCTGGGTAAATTCCAACCTTCAACCATTTGCTCAGTAGCAGAGCATGCTGTTTGTGCCATGCTGTTCGTACTTCACACTCACTAAGGTAAACAAGGAGAAAATATGATAGCGATGTCTTCCTGTTTCAGTACTTCCCAAATCTTCTCCAACAAGCATGTATTGCTTTTTATAATAAGACAAAAACCCATCAACCACAGTTTGGGTGCTTGTGGCGTGTGTGTGTGTGTGTGTGTATGTGTGTGTATACTTTAAAGATAGTAAACTAAGAGAATGAACTATAAAGATAGTAAAACAAGCAGATGAAATTGTCAGGGGAGTTGGTGTGTATTTGAAATGTGACCTCTGGGGCATCCCAAACAAAGGACAGAGTATAAGACTAAACATGAATACATGTGGGTCCCTTACTGGTACCAACCATGGCCAGGCTCGAGAAACTCAGATCACACTATGGAGGGGTTAGAATGTTAGGTCAGAATGTTCCCTGCCTCCCTATCCCTCTCCAAAGCAGTTCTCTTCCCAGGGCTCAATGCCTGGATTGCCAGCATCAAATTAAAGAAATGGAACAGACCCAGCCCATGATTTCTTTAAATATTCACATAAGCCCTTGTGTCCCTATAAGTTAAATTAAGCTTTCCTAAGAAAAAGTAAGTCAATTAGTTCAAAATGTGGGTTAGTGCTTCTGGGTATTTAAAAGTTTTTTTCTTCTTTTTTAGTTCATTTTGAAGCACAGCCACAGGGCATGTACATACTCACTACTTAGCACATCCTGTGAATTTCCATGATATAGACCTAGGTACTAATTTCTGATGCCTATAACTTCAAATTCTGGTCCACAAACTTTCTCAAGAATCTTGAGAATACAGAAATCCGAGCTTTAAACTCAACTGTGCTTTCCTTGTGTCGTTCATGTCCTTTACCTGCACCATGTAGTTGTCTAAACTGCTTGGCATTCGTACTGCTCTCGAACCTTGAGGAGACAGGATTCTGCCCTAATTGAATGTCTTCCACTATTCTCTCTAAATATTGACTCTCTCTAGCCCTTTGTCAACATGAGCTAAGCTCCCCAAGACATTATGAAATGCCATGCAGGAGTATAACTTGTCAAGTGTACCGCAAAAACTCGTTTGTTCCATAGTCTAGACACAATAAACCAAACTTTACTCAAATGCAAATAAATTTAGCTACTTATGAAGCATCTCTAGAACTGGGGGTCTGGATCTAAAGGTATTTCCATGGTTTTGAAACTGCCTGCCCAGTTGCTTTCTCTAGATGCTATCCAATTGATACAATACAAAATTACAGGCATACCATTTTCTCAAGAACATTTGAGTATAAAATGATTTATATGACATAGCGTCATCTCTTTTGCCACCTGATAGCACTGAGTTGCATACTTTTAAAAAATAATATTCGGAACAGCTGCTTTAATTCACATACACTATAAAGAAATGATTCAGAGGCAGGAATTATTGATATCTATAATTGATTTAACTTGTACAACTGTAAATATACTCCTTTATTAGCCAAGTGACATTTCATTATGAGAATATCCTAACAGAGACAGCATACTTCTGGACTCCAGAAGAGCATGGTCAACTTCCCCTGTGCATGGCTTGCTTGAAAAAACAACCCCCAAGTCTGGTATGTGATTACAAGATTGAAAGATCAAGAGTTGCAGACACCAGGTGACAATTGGAAACTAAACATTCTCCTCCTGTCTGTCACTGTCATAAGTCCACTCTGACCTCTTCTTTGACAAAGGGCCAAAGGGAGAAAAGGTCACACGCTCCTTGTCCATGGAAGATTGATGCTGAACAGCTCAGGGTTTCCAGAGCAAGTCTGACTGGATTCATGAACATTCTTTTTCTCTCAGAATTCTTCATCATTTATTTAGGGTACAAAATTAACCCCTGCTTCCAGTCACCCCCAAAATGGCAGCCCTGTTGTGTGGCCCAAGGACAAAAGGTAAGAAGGTTTCTTCACCCATTTCTGTTGTGTTCACAGCCCAAGGCCTGCTCACTATTCTTTCCAAGATTCCTGAGTCAAATTGCACATTGGAATATTTTAGTGGTTGAGATTGCTCCCTTGAGGGTTTTTGCTTTTAATTCTTTGGTTCCTAGAGGTTAAATGTGGACAAACAGCCCTTGGAGGAAGACATGCCTAGCTACTTCAGAGACCTTTGGACTCTTTGTCCTTCACTTCCTGGTTTTTAACCAGACCTGGAAAAATATTAAAATATTCATTAGACTTAATAAGATGCTTATTAGATGCCTACAAATCTGTCAGATTGTTTAATGCTTCACCCATATTAACTCATTTCATTCTTGAAATAATCCTAAGAGCCCTTATTATCACCCACTTTACAGATGAGCAAACAGAGGCAGAAAAAGGGCAGCTGGTAATTGGCCAAGAGAGGATTCAATGCAGACGGTGTGGTATTTAGAAATGAAGCTGTTAACCACTCACCTAACGAGCTTTTTCTTCATGCTAGCTCTCTCCCCACACAGAAAGTTTTTTGATTACTATATGCCAGCAACTCTGGTAGAATACATGAGGAATTGGTAAGGCATCATTTCTGACCCTGGAGTCATCTTTCTCTTCTGCTACTTTGTAGAATCGGTTATATGGATTCCATTCTAGTCTGAGTTCAAAATATTATGTATGCAACATGTTCTTCAGTTGAATTAACAGACTAATAAATTCAAAACTAACAAACTTAAAACAAAGATATCTGAATCTTTCAGTCATCAAGAAAACATGACGTTCTCTTGTGTTTCTTTAGAGTGAACTAAATGCTTTTTATGGACTCTCCCCATAGAAAGCAACCTCCCCTCACCTCGCATTTACCAACCTCCCAATTATACAGATCCTTCAGTTACTCCGATTTGCTTTCAGAGGAGTCAACACTGACCCCGTGGAGAGCAAATGGTCCCTTGTTTTACTTCTGCAGTCACTTTCTATAACACCTTCCATTAGAGGAACCAATGGTAGGGAAATATTCATCCAAAACTGTCTTAACAAGTATTTTCACTTGCAAATAATGGTGCCTTGTAATTAATATTTTGGCCTACTTTTAATAGACATCCAGATTCGTGATCCTTTAGGTTTTTCTTCAAAAAATGTTTTTTGCTAAATAGAGGACTTACATGAATGCAGATCCTGTTAAGGTTTGCATTCACTGTCGGTAACAATGACTTCAGTGATCCCCTTGCCCCTGAACTCAGCCTGAAAGTACTAAGGCTTATTGGCTTAGTGGAAGAAATGGACCCCCCCCCAAAAAAAAAAGGTTACAAAAAATAAAACAGATGCTGCTCAGAAAACAGCAAAACTGAAGGCCAGTGGACTCTGTTCCTATGCCGCATAACACTTCACAATGTATGAACCTGAAAGGGGGGTGCGCAGTTTATGAAAGAAAACGTGCTTTCTACCCCAAATAACTGTTACTACTTTTAACTATTTTGAGAAATGGAGATCCACATATAGGAAGTGATACTTAAAAAAACAAAAAAGACAGAGGAGACAAAAAACGTGGACCATCTTACTAAGCATTTTAATGTAATTTAGAGTTCTGACAATTGATTGCAAGAAATGCCCACAGAGCACTGAATTCATTTGTCTGCAATGAAGACAATGCATTCTACCCAAGAAATAAAGGGTCCTTTGGAAGGAGGAAGCAGGCTGTTGACCATAAGCTGTGGGCTGAATGGGCATCTAGATGGGGTGGAGTTAAAGCAGAGAAATCAGGTGTTTGCAGTCCACGTTCCCTCTTCTAGACAAAAACTAGAAGCAAGTTTTCTTGTTTCCTTCTGGAATTGTGTGAAATCACAAGTTGTTAAACTTCGACTGGAATTCTTTTATGAATGCAACTGGAATTTTGCACTCTCGGGTTAACACAATCAAGCAGTGTGCTTGTAAGGGAGATGGTGGGTTTGGTTATCCACTTGAGTTTTTCTGCCCAATCCTGTTAATACTTTAGGCACTACCCTGAAGGGATCTTTTCTATTATTGGAGGACATGCCATCGTTATGGGCAAAAGAATTTTAGCCAAGCTACTTGCTAGGCAATGGCAAGAAGCTGACACACGTTTGCCAAGGCACGCTTTCCAACCGAAGCGCTTTCCGCAAGGAAGTGAATCGGGGGTCATACCTGTTGCTTGCAAACTGTTGGAGCAACTGAAATGGCAGCTCTTCAACCTCCCTTTAAAAGTTAATTGCGTGTGTTTGTGTGTGTTCTGCTGTGCTCCCCGTGCCTGGTTTTTGCCAGTAGAGACCTGCCGCAGGGGGTATTTTGTCCTGGGAGCACAAAACTATTTTCTTTTCTGGAAATAAGTTGACGTCAACTGGAAGCTGTTTGGGGTTGCTTTGTTTCCCGGAGCGTCTACCCTGTACACCGCCTCCGGCAAACTGCAAGCAATTCAAAGCAGCCCGCCCAGAGCGGAGGGAAGCGCGCAGGAGAGTGGGGTGCGGATGACTGCGGGTGGGAGGCACCGCCTGCACACCAGGGAGACCCGGGAAGTGCCTCCACTTGAAGAACTGGGCTTACGTCCCATCCCTAAGCTGGGCGAGAGTGCAGCCTGGAGCCAGTGGGGCCTCTGGGCAGTTAAGAGTCTGGAAGGCAACCTGCGGGCAGTACTCTGGGTTCTAGGCCCCTCTGGGTCATCCCAGGTCCTTAAGCACCTGGAAACAAAGGGGTCAGTTCTTCGGTCGTCACCGGTGAGGTGGGCATGTGTACCCCACCCCATCCCCGCAGCGTCAGACTGCGCTGCCCCCTGCCCTAGACTCTAGCCACAGGCACGACCGGAGGTCAGCGCAGCGGTGGAGGATTCCTAAGCAGGGCCGTCCGCGGGTCCCTAGCCTCCTAGAACAGCTGGGTGTTTCCCTAAAGGGAGGTAGAGGCCCCTGGAGGCAGAGGCTTGCCTTAACTTGTTTTCACACCTGGCGCGGTTTCCCTAGCTCTCCTCGGAGTCTGGGTGAGGACCGATCACTGTCAACAACCCGGCCGGACACCTCTTCCCCCACCCCCACCCCGCCCCCAACCCCCATCCTCCACCCTACAGACCCGCTCTTCGGCCCTCTTTCAGTTTTTAACATTTCAAACTGATGGCGAGGTTTCCATTGCTGAGCAACATGGTCAACTGCCTGGAAAGCAAGACGAGAGGGCTAGGGAAGGAAAGGGGGTAGCAGTGGACCTTGACTGAGAAGGAGAATTCGCACTTGGCGACAAACTCCAAGGTGCCCTGAAGCAGCAGGCAAGGCTGTTTTGGAGAAGGGCTGACGGGCGAGGGGGGTGCGCTTCTGGGACCCTAATCCACTGGATTCCTCTCCCCCGAGCCTCAAAAGTACACGACGAGAAGAGAGTCGGGCAGCTACGCAAGCTCTGGAGGTGGTCACGGCCTGGGCACTAACGAGAAAAGCCCGGGTGTCCGGAGGCTCGGCGGGCCTGGGCACAGGCCGAGAACTGGAGGCGGGGACGCGCCCGAGGGCTGGGCGCGCCGGGGGCGGGAGCTGGACTGCCACGGGACAGTGGCTCCTCTGGGAAAGCGGGACCCAGCGAGCGCGTTGGCTGCTTTTCCAGTTTCCGAGGTGCCCGCCCCCGCGCGCCGGAGGCAAAGCAGCCCCGAGAGCAAACGAATGGCGGTTGGCAAAGTTGGAGAGAGAGAGAGAAAGAGAGAGACAGCGCGCCCGGGATCCAAATTGCCAGAATTGTTGCGGCGGGGGCGGCCGGGACTCAAGTTCATTTTTTCCGCCCGTCTGCCCGCCTGCCGACCCGCCCGCCGCTCGCGGCTTTCTCGGGCTCTAGCCGGTGGAGCGTCCCACCGGGGGCCGTTGTGTCCGTTGGCCCTGGGGCGCAGAGGGCGGCGGCTGGGTTGGTGTGCGGGGAGGGGTCCCCCGGGGGCCCCTTGCGCCTCGCCCCGCGTCTCCCCTCCCACACGCCCCTCCCCGGCGTCCTCGCTCCCTCCTTCCCCGGGCGGGCTGAACCGGCGCGGGCTTGCCCCAGCCCCACGGGGAGCGCCCCGGGTCTTTAATGACAGCTTAAAAGTGGCTGTTGGAAAAGTCTAAAGGGATGGGGCGGACGTGGGGCGTGTTTCGCTCCCAGGAGCGAGTCGGCCAGGGCGCTGGGAGCCGCGCGGCTGGCCCCAGGCCCCCGCGCCTCGCCGCCAGCAAGTAGGTGGGGGAGCCGCCACCAGCCCCGTCCCGCTCCCAAGCCTCGCCCGCTGCGCCCTGGCCGCGGGCGCCGAGAGGGTGCGGGGCCTCGCCGTGCCTCCTCCACCCTGCTCATTAACCTGCCGGCTCCCCGCCGCGCCGCGCCGCTCCGGGCCGCCCCAGCCCCGGACTTCTCGCAGCCGCCGCCGCAGCCCGCCCGGCCCCGCCGCCCCGAACCGCCGGCTCCGGGGGCAATGAGGGGGCGGGGGAAGGGGCACCGCTCCTCGGGCATTACTTAGAGAAGTGAGACCGCCCCGCCCTCCGCCGGCCCTCCCTCTCCCGCGCCCGCCCGGGCCCGCGCGCCACTCCGCCGGAGGGTAAGTTGGGAGTGTTTCTCACCGCCCCCCCCCCACCCCGAGAGTGCTCCCTCCCCTCCCCTTCTCCTTTCGCTTTTCTTCTCCACTCCCCTACCCCCCTTCAAACTTTTCTGAGAAGTGGGAGCGGGCTGGGGGGAAGCCTGCGTCCTCGGCCCCCTCTCTGTCGAACGCCCGTCCCCTCTATCCCCTGCGCGCCTCGGCCCCTCCGGAGCCCCGCTCGGGAATGACAATTGGAGCGCGGCTCCTTTAAGAGCCCGGCTTTGCCTCCCGGTAGCTGAAGGTCATTAAACACAAAAGCTCTCAGCGCTGCGGTCCAATATAGCGCATGCGCCCTGCCCGAGGACTGGCAGAGAGACGGCAATATGGCGAGAATGCCTGGCAGCGGGGACTGTAACACCAGCGCGGGCGGCAGCGCCGCCGCCGCCGCCGCCGCCGAGAACAATGGGGAGCGGGGCGAGGGCGAGCGCGGCGCGGGGGCCCGGGGCCGCCGCCACAGCCGCCCGCACTACTGCAGCGCGGGCGAGGAGGAAGAGGAAGAAGAGGAGGACGACGACGACGACGAGATCCAGGAGGTGCAGATAACGGGGGACGAGGAGGAGGACGGCGGCGGGGGGCTGGAGGAGGACGAGGAGGAGGAGGAGGAGGAGGAGATGGGGCTGGACTGGGACGAGCCCCTGGAGCCCGACGACTCAGCCGGGGAGGAGCTGGAGCCCGAGCCGGTCCATAGGATCCGTATGGACCAGAGCGCCGCGCTGGAGCCCGAGGCGCCGCCGAGACTGCTGGCGCCGCGGGCGCGGGCCGGGCCGCCGGCCGCCGGCGCCGAGCTGGACCCGGAGCCGGACCTGCTCCAGCGGCCCGAGCGGGCCCGGCTGAGCGAGAACACCCGGCTGGCCACCCGCTACGCCGTGCGCATCTTCCGGGAGTACCTGAGCGAGAAGGCGCAGAGCCCGGACTTCGAGACCATGGACAAGGGGGCGCTGTGCCGCGTGCTGCGCTCCTTCTACGCCGAGGCCCGCTCCAAGAGCGGCCAGCTCTACAGCAAGTCGTCGCTCATCAGCATCCGCAGCTCCCTCAACCGCTACCTCAACGAGCCCCCGTACTGCCGCACGCTCGACCTCACCAAGGACCCCGAGCTGCGCAGCGCCAACCTGACGCTGGCCGCGGTCATCCGCAAGCTCGAGGAGCAGGGCGCCGGGCCGGTGGTGCAGAAGCAAGCCATCACGCGGGCCGACCTGCGCAAGCTCTACACCTCCAGCGTCTTCAGCACCAACACGCCCTTCGGGCTGCTCAACAAGGTCTGGTTCGAGACGTGCATGTACTTCTGCACGCGTGGCCGCGAGAACCAGCGCGAGCTGGAGGAGGACTCCTTCGGGCTGGCCATGGACGAGGACGGCCGCAAGTTCGTCTACTTCAAGTCCCTCGGGCCCTACCACAAGTCGCGCTCGTCATCGTGGAGCAAGAAGCGCGCCGAGAGCAGCGACGAGGAGAACTTGCCCCGCATGTACGAGACGGGCACGGAGTTCTGCCCCTACGCCAGCTTCGTCAAGTACCTGTCGAAGCGCAACCCCCTCTGCAAGGCCTTCTTCCAGCGGCCCCGGGACCACTGTAGCGAGGGCGATGTGACCTGGTATGAGAACAAAGCCATCGGCAAGAACTTGCTGGGCACCAGGATGCAGATGCTCTCCAAGGCAGCCAAGCTGTCCAAGACCTACACCAACCACTGCATCGGTGCGGTCTCCATCGCTACGCTCAACAGCATCGCAGGCATCGGCACCAAGCTGGGCGCTCCCCCGCCGGGCTGCTATGCTGAAGCGCTGAACGGGGCGTCTCGCCATCACCCCCACCATCCTCCCACCCACCCAGCCCACCACCACCGCCCCCAGCCGCCCTCGCTGGGGAACACCTATATCCTCCCCAAAGACTGCCAGGTCTCGGCCGATGTGAAATCCGAGGCTGCGCCCAAGCGCACCCTGTACGAGTCGGTGTACGGGTCTGGGGATATCTGCGGCCCCTCTTCCCCCAAAAGACTTTGTATCCACCCCGCGGAGCCTGTGGATGCGGTGGTAGTGGTTTCCGTGAAACACGACCCCCTGCCTCTTCTTCCAGAAGCCAATGGGCACAGAAGCACCAATTCTCCCACCATAGTTTCACCTGCAATTGTTTCCCCCACCCAGGTAACCAAACCAAACTCTATGCATGAACTGTTTCTCTGGTGCCATGGTGGGCCTAACTTTTGTGCTAATGCAGGTCTGGGCTTGGAAGTTGTTTTGTTTTGTTTTAAAGTAGCACACACAAACGCATTCGGTTTCACCTGTGGAAGCTTAAACTCTGGCGGTTTCCAGGCAAGTTGTATACTTAACCTTAGTCTGTGAGCAGGACATGCTCTCTACATAAGTCTGCCGCCCAGGAAGGCTAAAAACCAAAGCTGGCAGCCGAGAAGGGTTAGTTCAAACTCTTGCAGGTTCTCGCCTATGAATGAGCACGTTTTATAGGGCACCGAGGTGGGCAGGGACGCTGTGTATATCAAAGGTAGCGATTTTAAAGCTCCTTGAAGACTTCAGTAACCACTCAAAGACCATTGCATATTCGCCAATCATATGAAAGTAGAAAAGGTTATCAGTTACTGAAAAGAAGGTCTGGTCAAGCCCATTTCCTGTAATTTTCCTTTTTATTTTCCACCCCCAGAAAAGGGGGTAGGCGTGATGGTGAGGGGTGGAGAGGCTGGCCATTGAGTGCCAGTTGGGGTTCTCAGAAGTTTTCAAATGTATCTGAAGTTAGGAAGTCACTTGTTAACATTATCACTTGAAATTACTATTCCATGGAACTTCAGCTAAGAATCTGGAACCCCACACTGGGCTGCCCTCTGGAGCTCCCCATCTACCATATATACTCAAATATAAGCCAGCCCGAATACCAGCCAAGGCACCTACCTTTACCACAAAAACTGCACTAAGAAATATGCTGAAAAACTCAGCTTATACATGGGTCTATATGGTAAGTGGAGACTAGAAGAGAGATAACAAATTTGAGTGGCAAAGGACACTTGTCCCTCAGCTGCTGAGTCACCTTGGGCAAACCAGCTTCCATCTCTGGATTTCTGTGCCCTCCAAAGATGAGGGACCTCTTGCAACACTAAAATGAACTCTTCCTAAGCAGCAGCAAAGGGTTGGTCAAGAGTGGGGGCGAATGTGGATTATTTCTTGTCTTGTTCTTTCCCCCGGGGGATTCTGTTCCTGAGTATTGTTAAAATGATACTCCTTTTTGAGGGGCAGGAGGATCCTCTCCTCTAGAAGCCAGAGGCGTCTGGGACCATGTTCTGTTGTGCAGGCAGGAGTCGCTGGAGGTTTCACAACGTATACCTCCCTGCTGTGGCGCAGAGGTAGCAGTTTCTCCACATCTGGAGATGGAGAGCAGGCCCTGCATGGAACAGAAGTCAGGAGCCTCTGCCTTTTTTGCGAAATGGAAATGCTAGTTCTGGACAAAGTGACCCCTTAGCTCCTCAGCAAGCCTCAAGGCCACTGAGAAAGGGGACTCTGTCACAGAAACACCGAAGTTTTCCAGAAAGCACAAGGCCTGCAGTCTGTCTTTTTTTACTAGCATGTACAGTGTGCACTTGGAGAAGTAGGTTTTTTTAAAGAGAGTTTCACAGAAGGAGAGGGAAAATCTCTTTGTTCTTTGGAAAACGAGTGTTTGCTTTCTTTCGTAAAGCAGGAATGGTCACATTCTCCTGGTACAGTAAAAACGCTTACCGGTGCCCTGAGTTTAGAATAAATTAAGACCCAATCCCCTTGTCTTTGATTGAGTTGATTCTGACTCAGTGATCTTCAAGGATAGTAGAACTGCCAATAGGGTTTCCAAGGCTGGAAATCTTTAAAGGAGCAGACTGCCTCGTCTTTCTCCCTCAGAGCAGCTGGTGGGTTCAAACCACTTACCTTTTGGTTACAGGTGAGTGCTTAAGCACTGTCTCACCCTCTGACTGATTAAGATTTAAAAAGTCTAAGGAACAGTATATTTTGGCTTGGAATAATCATGGAGCAGTTGCCCCCAGCATCTTGACCCGTCATAGAACCATGACCCAGAAGGCCAGGAAAGCTTTGTTGATTTGGTTTGATTTTTGTCCTAAAAGATGCAGTGTCTCTGTTGAAGCCCTTCATATAAGCGGAGTGAGATAAATCGCTGCTGTGAACCTGTGTGCTGGTTCTTTCCCTCGCCTTAAGTTAGTATCAGGTCACCCACAAGTTGAACATGTGTGGGTTTATGATGATTGCAGCTCTCAAAAGATCACCTAAGCAAAGTTTATTTCCATTAAAGCACTTCAAAAAGTAAGTTCTCTGCGCACAGATGAGAAGTAGTCAACCCATGCTGCTCGGGTCTGCCTGGCATTATGAGTTTGAGAGCTCTCTTCAAACCAGTCTTTCCCATGGCACTCACTGAATGAACTCAGCAGTCCAATATCAAGTAGGTGTGTAGTAGAAGAGGAAAGGTGAGAGTAAACTTGTGCCTCTTATATTTCATTAAAAGTCCCTGGAAAGGCCGAGGTCCAGCATTTCCCGGGGATTACTGGCCAGCTGGGCTCGCTGGCCTGATGTTTTGCTCCAGGTTTAGAAATCCCCAGGAAATGCCCAGTGTTCCTCAAGCCTGGCTCATGGCAGTATTACTTCATTATAAACACGGGCTTTCTAACCTTACTACTGGCGGAAGTCTCCAAGTGCTGTCCCACTGTATCTCCCTGTTGACCGTGGTTTTAAGAGACGTCGTGAGGCACAGAGGTCACCTCTGGGCAGGATTTTTATTGTCTGCTGACATGGCAAGTTTCAATTGCGCGGGCCATCAAGGGCATGTCTTGAGGCATGGAGGGGTATGCTGGCTAGACGGGGTCTTGGAAAAGTTCCTGGAAAACCCCATTGCTTTCTCATTCCATTTTCCCACCAACTCTTTGCATCACCCTAATTAGGAAGGGTTGAAGGGTGGATGGACAAATGCAAGTTGAGAAAGGTGTGGATTTTATTCATGTGAAGTATTTGGGGTCTGTCTGCGGCGGGGATGAGGGTTGGACAGGGTGGTAGGGGTGCTGGCAGTGAGGGGTGTTTTCACTGGTTCACTCTTTAATGCTCATGAATAATAATGGCATGAAAAGGGAATGGTCACTTTTTTGGCTCTCCCCCCCCCCACCCCCATGTAACTGTTGGTCCAGTTATGGGTGTTCAGTACCCTACTTACCAGGTGGAAATAACACAGTGTGTTTTAACAGCTTAGAACGGTTGGCTTCATCTGTGCAATGAGTTCCCTTTTTGTGAACATAGAATGTTTTTCCTGCCACAGACAATAGTACCGGATTTTTTTTTTTGGGGGGGGGGGGCGCATCACGAAAGTTCATGGAAAATTTCCATTCTTTTTAAACTCTGCTTTTCCAGGAATTTTTTTAAGTCGCTTTGTACTTCAGGTTAAAAGTGATGGCAGAAATTTGTCACCGGTCATTTACAGATGCAGAAGAGCGCTAACAAGTTTAGAGCTGAGGCATCATAGTTACCATAGCCCGCTCATCTCTCTAGGGCCAAACACAAATGAGCTTTTCAAAGGCACTGCTTGCAGCGCATGCAAACACCTGACGAGGCATCTTTCATCCAGCTTGCTTAGCCTCATTCTGAGAAACAGCTGGTGGGTTCAAACCTCTGACGAGTTAGCAAGGAGGGATAGTACCAGGCCACCAAAACTCCCTCCTTGCTTGGCCCTGAATCAGGTCATTTCCAGAAATGCTGTGAAGGGGTTCTGTCGGTAGCAGATTCTGCTTGTGTCTCGTCTTCTTCGCGGTGGGGTGAATCAGACTCTGCGTGGGCAGGTCCGAACTGCAAACCGAAGCAGCCTCCTGAGAAGGCCAGCACTCTTGCTCCGAAGCACTTCACCTGAGATGCGTCCAGGGGTGCTGTGAAACCGGCTTTGGTTCCCAGCTACTATGCTGGAAAGAGCAAAGAACCCTGCTTCATCAAAAAACTAGGCCTTTCACATACAATCAGCATCATCTCTCACGCCCTAGTTTGAATTTGGAGGGATCACAGGGGAGAGGTATTGAAAGGTGGAGCCAGACTTCTGTAAACATGCAGAGAGAAGTGTGGGTGCCAACTATGGTACCAGCTGCTAGCGGTGTCATTGCCAAGGTGGTTTGGAGCTATTAGAATGCACTGCCTTGTTCAAAGTGAATGCTTTTTTGAGTGGGGGTGGTGCGTTTGTGACAACATCCCATTTGCTGCCGCTGCAGTGTTTGCCCTCCTCTATGGAAAGTTCAGATTCGTGGAGAAAGGAAAGGGCATTTCCAGATGTATGCAGCTTTCGTTCATTCGTCCAGACCAGGAAGCAGGGAGTCTTGGTGGCACAGTGGGTTAAGTGCAGGTCTGCCAGTCCAAGGGCCAGGGGTTAAGGCCGCCAGCTGGTCTTCGGGGAAGATGAGGCCATAGAGATTTGCTTCCATAGAGATTGACTGCTTTGAAAAGCTACAGACTAGTTTTGCCGTCTTACTGGGTTTCTAGGAGGTGGAATTGACTGTAGTGCCTAGGGGTCAAGAAATAGTTTCTGAGCTCCTTTTTTTTTTTTTTGGTACCAGAATCTTTATAAACAAATCAGTTTTCCATTTGGCAAGTAGTCTCATTGGCAAGGTTTTGGCCTTGTTAAATATTTACATGAGATCAGACTGAAAAAAGTTAAAAGGTGATACACGCCTCACATGGTGAAGCTTGTTTTGGGAACAAAGTATCTGCATTAGTATTGCCATCTGTACCTGGGTATGCGATTTTAAATTGATGTCAACACACACCAAATGTCAGGTCACTCTATCTAATCTGATCTGGGAACTAGAACTACCTTTTGCCAAATGAGCGAGTGGATCCATCTTCTTCTAAGACTGTAGTCTTTATAAGGAGGATAGAGTCTTGATGTTGTAAAATCTGGCTCCCCAAAAATTGGCTCTGAAACATTGTCCTCTTGACATTTCCAAAGAGCCCCTCCTTTATCAGGATCCCTGAAGGCACACTTCTCACCTTGACCTAGGCCAGTTAAAGGCTTCATGATGTCATTTCAAGTTACTTGTTGGGAAATGCTAACTTCTACTTCAAATGCAGAATTGATCATGTGAAAAATCGTAGGTCCACACATGTAAATATGTCACCTGCTGGAGTTTTTACTTCTGGAGCCTATTTTCCTTCTCTTAATGTGTCACATACTGCATCATACCAGTTAATCAAGGTACATTTAAGAGACTTATTCAGAAAAGCTAAAGGAAAAGTAAGGTAAAGCTGTTGTCAAGCCAATCCTGTCTCTAGTGACCTCTGGAATAGCCGCGCCCCATCGAGTTTCCAAAGCTGAGTCTTTATGGGAGTAGACTACTTCAGCTCTCTCTCTCTCTCTCTCTCTCTCTCTCTCTCTCTCTCTCTCTCTCAACAGTTGGCAGGTGCCAACAGCTGAACTTGATTGAGATTAGCAGGCCACTGCTTCCCCTACTGTGCCCATTTATCGGTCCTTAAAGGGATATTAATCCCGATTTCCCAAAATGAAAGGAATGTAGCTCTATGATGTGAAGCAGTGCATTGACAATTTTTTTTTTTTTAGTTTAACCACACTGGTGTTAGAAAGGTGCTGAGTTTATTTCAGCTATGGTTTGAGCATCTTTCTCCTTGCTAAGGAGGCGCCGCCACACCGAGCAGGGTTCAGCTCTTACTCCCAGAGTCTGCAGAACAGAGGCCAGCTAGTGGACTAGTTCCTTTCAAGTAGAAGTCATTCTCTGCTTGATACCCACAGTATCAGAGTGGAAGTCGTGAACCTCCTTAAAGCTCTAGGCTCCCCAAACTTCCCTTGGGTTTTCAGGCCTAAAACACGTTTTCTTTGCCTGCTGTTCTCCTTCAAGGCTCTGTCTCTATAGGACACTGGCCGCCAAGTAGATGGTGTCTGAGCCCCGATAGTATAGTGGATTATGCATTGCAGGCCCAGCACTTGGAGCTAACTTGGAAATGCTAACTTCTACTTCAAATGCAGAATTGATCATGTGAAAAATCGTAGGTCCACACATGTAAATATATCACCTGCTGGAGTTTTTACTTCTGGAGCCTATTTTCCTTCTCTTAATGTGTCACATACTGCATCATACCAGTTAATCAAGGTACATTTAAGAGACTTATTCAGAAAAGCTAAAGGACAAGTAAGGTAAAGCTGTTGGTTTTCTGAGGGAGAAAGATGAGGCAGCTCTCCTCTGTCCCCGGGGCCGGCTCGCAGCCTGAAGGGGCTGGCTAGCAGTGAGTATTGGAGAAGCCATTTGAAACACTTCACAGCGAGTCTGTGATTAAACCTGCATTGGAAGCTACATTGTCGAATGCCCACTGGGACTGAGCTGAATTCGAAGGGTCTGAGGAGTTCAGTCATGTGCCACTCCCTCTGTTGCACATTCTGTTTCTGGTTAGACCTCCTCCCTCTCTCAGAACCTTATGGAGCCTTCTCTTCTCCTTGAAAAGACATTCCTATGTGACAGCAGACTTTCCTAAGTGACTGCTCGTTTTTTATTTGTGGCCCACGTCTAGGTAAGGTAATTTTCGAAAGCACCAGAAGTAAGCGATATCTCACCGTGATGTAAATTCAACGTGGCTGAACTTTCCCTGAAGTTTCCCTCACACGGGCTTCTGGGCAGCTCTTCCAGGCAGGCTGCTTGCTTGACGGCTGGTTCCCACATTTTCAGCCCCCTCCTCAGAGGACCTTCCTTTAACTGGAGACTCCCCACATTTTGAGACATGTGATTCCTGTTTCTTGAATCACACAGGTCAACTTATGCTCTCCCTGTCTGGGCAGTGACTTTGTTTTTTAAATCCTGTTGTGGGGCGGTTAGAATGGGGTGGGGCAGTTCTCTCAGGTTGAGTCCCAGGTCAAAGTCACAGCCATTGACTCGATTCTGACTCATGGTAGCCCCATAGGTCAGAGTAGAACGCTCCCTCCAAGTTTCTGAGACTAACTCTGTGGAAGTACATTGTCTCGTTCTCCTTCCAAGGAGCGCATGGTGGTTTCGAACGGGGGACCCTACAGTTAGCCCAACACATAGCTACTTCACCAGGGCTTCTCTTAGAGCCCTGGCTGGCGGAGGGGATTTGGGGAGACCGTGGAGGATTGGGGACCTGCTAGAGCGGCTCAGTTACACCCTGGTCCATTCTCCACATCCATCACCAGCCCCAGCTCCACCCAACTACAGAGCCAATTGCTTGGGAAATGTTTATCCTGTGAACTCTCCCTACGACTCTCTGGATTCCTTCCCACCTTGCATTACTGTGTGCCCCCATCCCCTGTCTGTCTGTGGACCCTGGAAGACAGGTATTTTGATCCCCTCTGGGAAAGGGTGAGTAAAAATGTGCTACCCGAAAAGGCTGACGGATTGACGAGATTAGGTTCTAGGCTTCTGAGAAAGGAGAGGGCTTCAGAAAGGAATGTGGAAGGGTGACAGAGACAAATGCCACTTCCTTTGTGGGTAATTCGGGCACGCAATTAAAATGTCAAGACAAGTTTGGAAAACTCGTAATCACCCATTTCTAGTGTACTCTTGAGTCCCTGGTTCGGGTTAAGCTGGTTTTAGTCTCATGTCTCAAACCTCCTGCCCCCTGCTTCCGCTTCACACAGGAAAAGGGGAGCTGTGATTTGCAGTGTCTTCTCCTTGCTTAAGCATCGGACTGCCACCTGCAGTGCTGGTGCTTTAGACCTACCCGCTGCTCTGCTTTCCAGGACAGAGTTGAAGCGGCCTGCTTCCATAACGATGGACAGCCCCGGGGGCTCTCAGGATGACTGTGAGTCGGAAGCCACTCGATGGCAGTGCGTGCGGTTTGGAAATGAGGGTCAAGAACAGGTTTCTGGAGATTGTGGTTAATTCTGATGCCTAAACTTGCTGCGGATTGGGACATGTGACTGGCATGGAGATGAGCTATTTCATTTGCCTCCTTGAGTGGGATATCAGATGAAATCCAGGCTGGTGTGAATGAAGGGAGTTGCTGGGCGGAGCAGGAGGCTCTGGGGGTCAGTGGTCTGTAATCTGCAGAGACAAGCTGCTTTTGTTCACCAGGGCACTTGATGTCAAGTGCTGCAACATCTCAGGGATCATTTCCAAGTGGAGTAGAAGCATTCGTGATGACCAGACTGCACGGAGGGCTGGAAGCTGCATTGCCCGGCATCTGCATCACCTGGGAGCTGGTGAAAAAAGGCAGCATGGTAGCCACTCAGCCTCACCGCCACCCCCACCCTGCACTCGGTCATTATAACATGGGAACCTCTCATGTAATCCTTATAATTAGTCCCTGACGGCACGAAGTACACCATCCAGCCTCTCTCCACAGGCACCTCTCAGGGGACTCAAACCACCAATCTTTTGATTAGCTACCAAGGTTTGCACTGTCATGGCCACCAGGAGTGCTGCTTGGTCCCCTCCAAAAACCACAGTCACTGCCACTGAGTAGATTCTGACTCACAGTGGCCCTGTGGGCCTGCATTGGGGTTAGCAGCCAGATGCCTGGCCCCCTACGCCGCCAGGGTAGATATCAAAGGTCATGCAGGTTGTGTCTGCTCCGGCTCCAAGAGGCTTTTCAAGCACAGCCTCTGGGAATGCCACTGTGTGGGCTCTTCACCCCGGACTTGTGTAATCTGCCTCTGCTGTGAGCCAGGTGGGACTGGTCTCCATCTCTCTTTGGTGTGGGCTGCAACCCCTCGCAGTGTCTCCTCACAGAGCTGAGGGAATTCCCAATGGCAGGAGCAAAGTGGGGTGCATTCTCAGCCTCCAGCACATCCACAAACGTTGGCTGGGAATGAAGTCAACAGTTCTTCACAAGATATTGCAGCTCACTGAGCTTGGAGTGGCATGCAGGGAGGGGTCAGAAAGCATTGTTGAGGTTCACGATAGCGATAACATTCACAGATCTCTTGATTTCCCCACTCTGGAAGTCGGCCCATGATTGTCAGCCTGTGGCTCCATTGCATGTGAGGTGCTTTTGTCTTTCTTAGCGCATGACTGGACTGGAATTTCATACTTCTCTTATCTGAGGGCCCACATAAATTAATAGACGTTTCAGCAAAGTGGCAGTATATTGAGATATGTTTTGAATAGACAGCGGGATCTGACTAATTGGGTGGTATTTGGATGCAGTAGCACTGCCCAGTCACTGACCTTTTTAGTCTGATAGACTGCTCTCACAGAATCGCAGTGATGGATAACTGATACAGAGATGCCGTTTTCAATAGTCCTTCTAACTTCGTTTGCTCTGGAAGTGTTCTTAGCACTCGGCTACTCTAGGACTCAGAGAAAAAGCTCAGGGACTTTTCAGAGTACAGTGTTCTATCCAACATGCTCCTCTGGAATTTGGGCTTCCATTTGATGTCATCCGTTGGTCTGTACTGTCTCTGAATTAATAAAAGCACATATTGGGTATTTGATTTCACCGAAATCCCTTACATAGAGATCTGGTGGACAGGAAGTCCCTCGAGAGATGGATGGACACAGGGCCCCAAACAATATTTCACCCCAAAGAACAATGAGTATTTTCTACTCCAGAAAAAAAAGAAAAAAGAAAGGGTTTGCAACATATTTATTTTCCAGTGATTGGAGGTGGCAATCTAAAAACAGGTTGCTGTAGGGACACATGGTTCTCCACACAAGTACAACAAGAGTATTAGAAAACAGATTATACTAGTTTCGGGGTGGTTGTTTTCTCTCTCTCTCTCTACCCAGTGTGCATTTATATATTAATTTTTAAAATCATTTTATCGGGGACTCTTTCAACTATTAAAATAATCCATACATCAGTTGTATCAGTCACATTTATGCATCTGTTGCCATCATCATTTGCAAAGCATTTTCTATCAGTTCCTCTTTTTCTCTCTCTTCCCTACCCTCCCACCATTATGAACCCTTGATAAATGATAAATGATTATTACTTTCATACCTTACTCCGCCTGCTATCTCTCTTCACCCGCTTTTCTGTTGTTTGTCCTCCTTGGTGGACAGTGTGCGTGTGTGCAGTGTGTTGATCATTGCAAACAGTTCCCAATTTCTCCTCCTCCTCCCACCCACATGGTATCGCTACTCACATTACTGTTTCTGAGCGGTGCCTCTGTCCTGGAGTCTGTGTGTTGAGGGCTCTTACCTGTAGCAGTATACGTGCTCTGGTCTAGCCAGATTTGTAAGGTAGAACTGGGGTCATGAGAGTGGGGAGTGGGGTGGGGGAGGAAGCATTAAAGAACTAGAGGAGTGTTGTGCATTTCATTGGTGCTATGCTGCACACTGGCTAACTTGTTCCTTCCCTGTGAGGCTTCTGGGAAGGGATGTCCAATTGTTTACAGATGGGTGTTGGGTCTCTACTCCAACTCTCCGCATTCGCATCATTACGAGTGTTTTGGCTCTTAATGATGCCTGATACCTGATCCTGTGAACACCTTGTGATCACACAGGTTGATATGTTTCCTCCATGTGGGCTTTGTTGCTTTCCTGCTAGATGGCCACATGTTGAACTTCAAGCCTTTAAGACCGTAGACACTCTATCATGAAATAGTTGGGCACCACCAGCTATCTTCACCCATTTTGCTTAAGCACCCATTTTGTCTTTATGTCAGGATGGTGAACATCACAGAATGCCAGGTTATTGGAACAAAGAGTTCTTGCATTGAGAGAATGCTTGAGTAGAGACTGTCTGCTACCTTAACACTTAATGCCCTATATTAATTTTTGTAATCAATAGTTAGTCACAATGCTAGTGGCTTCACTGACATGGATATTTATTTGTTTATTTGCTGTGAGGTATTAAATTACAGGATTATTTGGGGGGCCTTTTTGACTCAAAAAGGGTCATGGTACACAGACTCTCATGCTTTTGTACAAGTGCTGCCTCGAGAGAGATTTGGTAGTTATACCTGTTGGGGTTATAAGTGCTGATCATGATCGAAGCAGGAAAATGACAAAATGAAAGTGAATGCTGTTGAAAAAATAACTAAAAAAGAGCATTCATTTATAAAAGCATTTATTGAGCACTTGCTATGTGTAAGGATAAAAATTTGGAGTTAAGGAATGGCCTAGAAATATTTAAGAAAAGACACCGGAGAAACTCCGTGAGAGTCTCTATGAGGAGTCAATGAGGGGAGCTGCCGTAGAGATGACGGGGGAAGCTCCTCTGATGATGGCTCACAGATAGATGCTGGAGAGAGAACTGAGTAAGGGAGTATGAATAGCTAAGAAATGTAGCCCGACCAAATGGAGAGACGAAATACTGAGGCATGAAAGTGTGTGAAGAGGATGGGGAAAATCAGATCAGCTGAAACCATCAGCGTTGGCTAGGATCACCGGCAGTGTGACCCCTTGGTCCTCAGCTTCATTTCTTTGACATCTTGGATCCATGGGCCCGTACTGTGTGTGTGACTTGATTCTGTAGACACTTTGTGGGGCACTTCCTACTGCCTGGTTGTTGGTGTTGGTGCCATCTGTGAATAGGTCCACGATGCAAAGAGTCCAGCTGCCCCACAGGTGATTTGGGCTGTCATCCTTAGCGAGCAAGTCATCAGATCCATCACCCGAGGAGTCGCTGGTGGGCGAGTTTAAGGGAGCAGCCTTCTGGGGAGCAGCCAAGTGCTTAGCTCTTGCGTCACCAAAGTGACTCAGTACCCTCTTTTAAACATAGGGCAAGTAAAGAATTCAGGCTTCAGAGGTCAATACTAAATGTTAAATAGTCCAAGATTTGCAGCCAACACAGGGGAAATAAAATTAAAATAGAAAAGAAAATCTTCAAACTTATTCTCTCCTTATTTGCATCACGAAGAGGACAATTTGAATACAGTTAACACTAAGAATTAATTTTGGACTAGTGTTAAGTAGGTTTCAAGTAGAAAAAAAATTAATTGACTTGCAAGTATTGGTAATGCTTGTTATTCAGCAACATTATCCATGGCGTTTGAAAATTCATGACTTCATTTTTTTTCCCTAACTATAAGCAGTGATAGAGGTTGATGTCTTTCTTATTTATCATTTAAATTAAAATGCATGAGTATGTTAGCTGTGCAGGGATTCATTCATACCATTTGAACTGGTTCAGTATTGACTGAGTTAGTGAAGTCAGAACAGATCCATATTTGCAAGTAGAATCTAATGGAAAAATTATATGTATGGTATTTCTAATTATGATAATTATGCTGTTTCTAAATACATATTTACATATGCTACATGTATGTATATAGTGCATATATACATGTATATATAATAGCATGCCAAAGACACCATTATAGAAACTACGTAGACATTAGTACTAAACCACTGGGCATGAAAGCTTAAGACCAGCGCTTTGGGGCACATCTAGGTCAATTAGCATAACACAAATTATAAAAATGCTGTTAGGCATCCCACTCAGATAAATCACATCTGGGGTTTTAAAAGCTGCTATAATCTGCCACCTTAGGAAGCTGTTATGGGTCTTTTCCCGCCTGAAACTTAGGAAAAACAATGAAAAAGTGAAGACTCAAAGAAGCAATTAGTCCAAAGGGCTAAAGGTCTCTAATTTGAGGCCAGAAGAACTAGATGGTGCCCAGCTACCACTAACCAACCACTCTGACCAAGATCACAATGGTCAGTGCCCCCTCAAAAAAAAAAAAAAAAGAACAAACAGACCTAGCTGATAGGAATGGAATTAGAGGAACCTTTGAGACTATTGCCTTGAGAAAACCTCCTCACTTGAAACTAATGAAGAAACTCCTGCAAGCCACTTTCCAGCCAAAATAATTTGCAGGACTATACAACAAACAATGTGATGGCTGTGCTCCTCAGAACAACCAACTCTACCAGACCCACCAGTCGGTATTTGCCGAGAACCAAAGTTGAGAGGACAGGGAGGGCCAGGAAATCCCAAGGAGGATAAAGGTCGACATGTTGCAGGAGTTGCAACCAATGCCAGGAACAGTTTGTGTATAGACTATTGATTGGGAATACCAACTTGCTATGTAAACTTTCACTTAAAGCACTACAAAACTTTTTTTTTTTTTAATGTGGGTACCAGAAATGTACCAGAAATGATAAGCTGAATGGGAAAAACTACGGGTGCACAGAAACACTGAAAAGGGAGACACAGAAGAGGTGGCGAGTCCTGATGCGGGAGATATTAATACCAGGATAGAGAGCAACATGCACCCAGCCTAAGAGTCGGCCACCATCTTTAAGCCAAGCACCATGTTTCAGTCTCTGCCAGTCACGATTTTGGGTGCTATGTCTTTGCTGCCCCTGTTTTCTATGTGAGAGATTACAGTTCTTAGCAGGATGCCTAGCCAAACCTTTTTCATTTGGGTTCTCACGGTACAGTCACATTGTATACATTTGGGTTTCTTCCGGTGTAGCTTTGTTCACTATGACTGAACCAGAAAGAACCAGTTTGAAGCCCTGGTTAACTTCCAGTGAGCAAATACCTTAGTCATGTAGCGTACAGAAGTAGGATCTTATAAACTTCCATGATTAAAAACACACGTCGCAGATTTTTAAAAACATGTTTTTAAGAAGATTTTCTCCACCATTGTACAAACTCATTCACCTACCAAAGAAAGCAAGACTATAAAACTTTGGGGCAAAACAGCCATAGAACGGTGGCTGGATTGGTATGAAAGTTCTCACTTGAGAGAGATTATGTCATTGTCTTTTCTCTTTTTTCCTACTGAACCAAGAGCAGCTCTTGTTTGGTTGGCATAAATCATCAAGTGACTCACATCTCACGCTTAATTTAGTATATTCCAATTTATTTAGAAATGAAGTCAGTAAGTATCTGCATCATGAAGTGTGAATTATAATTTAGCTATTAGCCATAAATACATTACTTGGTGGCAGGGCCGGCTACATATTTCAATCCTGATGAATATATCCTCATGGTCAACCCATAGCTAACATGAGTGTGTAAAGGTTACTGTAGAGACTTGGTGTACATTATTCTATTTATTTAATTCTTAAAACAGTCTTGTAAGCAAGGCTTGATTACATAAACTTCCCTGAGCAATATAGTCAGTAAATTGCAAATCTATGATTGTATCTCGGTCTCCTACTCACTTGCTCATTGAACAAGTTGGTCATTGGTAGCCATCAGTTGCCAGTGGAGTCAGTATCAATTTATGGAGACTCCCCGTATTTCAGCGGAGGACGTGTTTTCAGTGTTCAGTGCTTCAAAGGGTTTTCAATGAGCGTGGCCTTTCAGGTGAGCCCTGGGGGGAGTGGGGGTTACAAGTTGCGCTGTCATCCACATGATCTGCCCTTTGAAACCGCCAACACCTCCAGGGAGGAAGGATTGAGCTCTCTGCTCCCGTAAACGGATAGTTACAGTCTTGGGAACCCATGGGGGTGGGGGAGGGTCGCTGTGAGTCAGCTTTGACTTGATGGCACCCAGTTTCATATGGTTTTGTGGGCTTTTAGAAGCTGATCCCCAAGCCTTTCTACCAGGCTTCCTTGGGGTGGGTATGAACTTTCACCCTTTGCTTAGTGGCCAAGGGCTTAACCATTTGCATCACCCAGGGATACCCAAAGACCAGACAAGGTGCATTTCTCCTGGACTTGACAGTCAAGTTGGAAAGCCAGGCATGCTAACCCACGAGATGTGGACCATGAAATAGATTGACGTGCCAGGGGGCCACTCTGGACTCCAGGATCCCACCTCTCAGCTTCTTCATCCGTTGGGTCCCATGCACACTGACCACATGTGCTAAAGTAATCACAGATGAGGCGTGGCAGATGGAAGCTGATGGCCTTGTCCAGGCTGGGGGACTAAGCCCATGGAGCCGCCGCAGATGACGTGTGATGGCCCTGTCCACCCTGCAGATGGAGCAGCCACTGCTGGATGAGCCACATCAGATTGGGAGCTTCTCTAATTGAAACATCAGGAGAGGTACACTGCCTAGAGCAGCCGTTAGCATTGCTTTGTAAGAGCACAGTGGGCATTAACACATTTGTCGACTTCAACCTATTGTGAGGTGGGTGAGGGAAGAGAGGCTCAAAGATGCAGTGGCAGAGTCTGGTCCAGAGTCAGGAGCCCATGCAGGCTCCTCGGCTCCCAATCCCTTCTGCTCTAAACAAGCCTCCTCTCCTCACTTGGCTGATGGTGTGGAACCTTCACAGTGGGATTCCAACATCCTTCCTTCAGTTGATCTCCATCCTGGAGAGTGGGGGCGTTGCTGCAGGACTGATAACTGTGCTCTCCTCCTTCGAGACACGCTCGCCCCCAAATTGCCTGTCTGCATTAGTTTGTCAGGAAATCTGTGCCCCCCCTCCTCAACCCCTGTGAAAGAAAACTGGTTAGGTGCCCAGGGAATCAAAAGAAACTATAAACATAAGGAGGCACTTGCTTATGAAATGCTGAGGCTATGTTCGTGATGCCCCAGAGTCATGGGTTAGTGTGGGGGAATGAGAAATACGCTGAGGAGCCTGGTCTCAGAGCAACCCCCTGTCCATTGTGGCTTAGGCTGGCTCATTAAACCAATTTACAGGCCTTTCTGAATAGGACAGCTACCATAGACTTCTGGCAACCAACCATCTGCTTGTTGAGTAGCCAGAAGGTCAGCAGGTCAACCCACCCAGGACCACCTCCAAAGACACAGCCTGGCCTTTGACTTCAGTAAAGATTACAACCAAGACCCCTGTGGGGCAGTTCTACTTTGGAACACAGTGGGTCCTCGAGTTGGAATTCACCGGACCGACCACCCAAGACAGTACAGTCATCTGATTTGAACTCTTGGTCACACGACCTTTAAAATCTCTTTGCCATCCCAGGAACCTATGAGTCTGTCCTAGAAAGAAAAAAATTTAAAAGGCTGAAGTTCAAATTTTTACAAACCAAGCATTTGTACACTGCATCACAGTTTAATTACACCAAGAGAGATTCGGTTTGGGAGCCCCTCTGGCTCTGACATGAGTTCAAATACCAGGACAAGCTGTTTCACATTCCCTGGATCAACTACACAGCTTCTGTTGCCCTTTCCAGTATGCAGTTCTAGGCTCCCAGGACTTCTGTGTCTTTGTTACAATATTGGATTTCATGTAATACATAAAGTAATGCCTCTGACTTGAAGATTTCAACCTGTGGGTGACATTTTCTAATGAATGTAGGAGCAATGCTTATTTACTGTATGCAGAGTTGTCCCTCAACAAGACAAAGTTGATTCCTTTTACGAGCAAGCAGTGATTGTTTCCTGATTTTATTATTATCATCATCATTATTCTTATTAGTCATTCTTCCTTTGCAATGAGGTCTGTTCCTTGTGGGCAGGGAGCAACACTGCAGCTTCCTTTTCTCACTGCTTTCATCCCAGGACCAGCACAGTGGTTGGCACTTATTCATTGCTCAGATAGAATCTGTAGAAATGAATAGGAATCATTCCGCATTAACATTTTAACAGTTCATTTATCATCCTTGCCAGCTCCGCCTAGAACAGAGAGGTCCTAAATATTTTACTCTTCATCTTGAGAACAAGTTTCTTAGCCACGGAAGATTAGAATGGAAAAGCTCTTCCAGCAGCTTACAGGGGAACCCCCAAGCCCCACCTTGCCTTAAATATCTGTTACACACCTGCTGTGAGCAGGAAGGTGAGGTTGGCTTCAAGGTTAAGCCAAGTTCTCTACTCCGTAGGCTCTTAATGGAATTTGCTCCTTTTCATTCCCTTCCCTGCATACAAGGGGAGCCCTTTGGTTAGAGACTGTGGTGGGAGACGGCTGCCCTGGTGCAGGTGGTGGCCTGCTTACCTTTTGGAGATGAAGGAGGGCCAGGATTAAGGAGCAGTTCCCCCCCCCCCCCATCACCAAACCCAGACTTTTCAGCTTCCTCTTTTGTGTCGTAACCAAAACCCACCGAACCCACGCCGCCACGTGCACCCAGACTCATAGCAGCCCCGCGCAGGGCTCCGAGGACAGTGTGCGTTTGGGGAGCAGCCGGCCACCTGGACTTCCTTCCACCGAGCAGCTCGCAGCGCAGCGCTTATCCCACCGCGCCACCAGCCGACCTCACGACACCGTTACGGCTCTGCCCACATATTCTTCCCCTCGCCTCTTTCGACTCCCTCACATTCTCCCTTCTCCGTAGCCTTCATTCCTCTGCAACTCCCACCTCCTTTTACGCCACAGAAGCCCCTTAAAGACGTTTAAGTGGCCCCTGTTATCTCACGGGGTCATCTAATGTGTAGTACTTGCCCAAGTCATCGAGTTGACGGTGTGGAGCTGAGAATGGTTTAGGGAGGGAATGCAGGCTTGCCGGGGCTGGGGCTTATTAAGTTAAAGAGGAAAAGGATGTCTGGACACCCTGCTCTGAAATATCAAGGAGATAAATAAAATTCCTGCCCATAAATACATGCCAAGCTTTGCCGGGCTTGTCCCGCAGTAGAAATGGATACATGGGTAGCAGCATTTCCTTGGAATAAAGGGGCCTGAAAAGGACCTAAGTCCTGTCCACCTGGAGTTTCATTGTTTTGTGTGTTTTTAACCCCCTCTCCTAAACCCTTGCTGTTCAGGTTCTGTTAGCATTAAAGCAAACAGGATCCCAAAGCAGTGGCTGGTGGGTCTGACTTTCTGAAAGGAGAGTGCGGGCCTTTCTTCTGGGGGGGACTTGAACTGCAGCCTGCCAAGTACTTAACCTCTGATGCCTTCCAGGGAGCTATTGAGCATCACACAGACTGTGTTGAGGGACAGGGAGTCCTGGTGGCATGGGGGCGGCGAGCCACTGGGCTGCTACCCGAAGGTTAGTGGTTCAAACCGACTGGCCACTCCTTGGGGGGAAGATGAGGCTGCCTGGTCTCATACAGATGGACCACTCAGGATTGCTGTCAGTCTGGGTCTGCTCCATGGTAGTGGTTTGGGGTCTGAAGAGACTCATGATGTTTAGATGCAGCCAGAGGAGGAGGGCCACTGGAGCAAGGCAGTAGTCAGCTTTGCTCCTTGTCGCTAAGACTTCCTATCAGATGAAATCACAGCATGTTTGCTTCTCTGAAGGGTTTTTTGGGGCCATCAAGTCAGTTGTAATACCCAGTCACCCTGTGTGATACAGCATAGCACAGAAGCAGAAGGCTAGAGCTTTCCTCACTGATGCTCCTGGACGGATTTGAACCTCTGGCCTTCTAGTTTCCAGCAGAGCACAGTGTTTCTCACCCAGGGACTCTGCCTCTCCAGGGCATCTCACAGGGGCAGTTCTGTGGGGGTGATGGTGTTGAAGCTGCAGTAGAAAACCTGTAAGGGAGCTGGAGACTCCTTTCTGGTTTGGCTGTGAAGGAAAGGAAGGCAGAGGCTAGGAGGGAGAGTCATGGGTTGAAAGAAGATTTTGCATGTGGTAGGAGGGATGCTCACAGTTGGGGTGGGTAGCAGAGGGGGTGAGGTTTATTAGCTGGCTTTTTTTTTCTCCCCCAGAGGAAGAAAAAAAAGATTGTTACGGTAGAAACAGCACTTGCAGTTTTCCCCTTTTATTTGTTTATTCTTGTTACAGTAGTCATTTCCCTCGCAAGGTGAAAGCGCACTTCCCAAATTACTTTTTCTGCACCTCTCCATACAACCGGAATCATAGCTTTGTCTTGGTTTGAGTACATTTGTACAACGGAGAAAGACTGAGCCGCCGATTTAGGATTATAACTCTAACAATACATTAATGGATTGCTTTCCATGGCTAATCCCCAGCTTCATTCTTCTCTCTATAAATCAGTCAGTCATTTTCCCTCCGCCTTTGAAGCTCTCTGTGGTTAGTATTTCAACAGACGCTTTTCACTCCTTCTTTAGGGAAAGTAGACAGGCCCAGCCTCCCAGATGGACCTAGCTTGGCCTCTCATGTCCAGTGAGGAGATTCATGTTGCCAGAGGGCCGTGGAAGAGACCCTGTGGCTTTTTAAAGGTGCCAGCACCAACGTTGGAGGCAGGAAAGCGGGGAAAAAAAACCCAGAAAGGTAGACTGAGAATTAGGGGATTAGCACACTGGCATTCAAGTCTCTACTGTTTGTTCCATATTCTTTGTACAGAAAAAGGAGTGAAGGATACTGGTCGGTTCTGTGGTTTGAACATTGGAGGAGCAAATCCCAGAGTGCTCAGGGTGCTTTGGGCTAAAAATGCCACTTCTTCAGGGAAAGGCCTCACTGGGCTCTGCCCGCCGAAGGTGGTACTCTGAGCATCTCCTCGGCGCACCATCTCTCTGACTGTCTGAGAAGAGAAGTGGTAAAACACAAACCTACCTCGGACTTCATCCCCCCATCAGCCTCTCTTCCTTTGCCCTGGATGAAGAACCTTCAGAAAGGGGTGGGGGAATTCCATGACAGTTTCATCCCATTTGTCCACAGCCTTTCTGTATTCCTATTTGACTACCATTTCTCAGCTCACCTCCTGACTATGTCAGCCTTGTCCCAAGTGCTAATAGCCACAAAATCACCAGCCTGATGTGCTCATCAGATTTCTCTTGCACCTGCTAGAACACATGCTTAACCCTTGAAAAACCACCAGAGAGTTGTTTGTGTCCCCACCTCAAATTGGCTGTGTCTCCCCACGATGCAGGCTCGATTTTGGGGGAACCCTGATGTAGACTGCAGCCCCAAAGAGCTGGAAAGCTGAACAGAGATTGCTTGCGTGAATTCATCAAGGTCCAAGGGATCTGGGTGGTGGAGGGCGGGGGCCATGTGGGCGGTGTGTCAGGGGGCACGTGGGCGGTGTGTCAAGGAAGGGCTGCTACCTGCCTGGTCTTTCTTCGCATATTTAACGCTCATAATTTTGCACACCGTTTTATTTCTTAACCCCCACCCCCACCCTGCACTGTCAGAAGTGCTGTGAGAAACTGGCCTCCTGCCTCCAAGACATAAGATTTTTGTCCCTTGGGCCCCCACCTTGGCAGAGGGATGGAGGCCTGTGGTTGTTGCTGCTGCTTGGTTGTCCAGTGTGGTCTGACACAGTGATTCCACAGGTGACAGCATGTCCTGCCCCACCCTCCCTCCCAATCGTTCTTACCTTTGAGCCCATTGTGGTAGCCACTGTCAGTCCATCCTATCAGGAGTCTTCCTTTTTTTTTGCTCCCCTCCTTTACCCAGCATGCTATCTCTTTCCAGTAACTGGTATTTCCTGACACCAGGTCCAAAGTCCATGAGACAAAAGCTCCCTGTCTCCACTTCTAAGGGCTGTACTTCTTCCAAGACAGATTTGTTTGTCTTTGGGTCGGTCCACGGCACTTTTCACTCTTCTTCCCCAGCACCACCAATGCGCCCATTCTTTTATCTCCCTTATCCATTGTCCAGTTTTCACATGCATACAAAGCAATGCAAAATACTTCTCCAAATGGAATACACAGAAATCAAATTGACTGCATCTGTGGGATGAGATGATGGAGAAATTCACTATCAGCAACTAAAACTTCTATTGTGGAACAGACTACCCACTGCCCAGATGTAAGGTCTGGTTGAAGTTTTAAAGAAAATTTAAAAAGAATCCACTGGAACCCAATACCATCCTGAATCTGCCCCACTTGAATCTTGAGAACATCCTGAGAACAGCTTTGACTCATTGAGCACTACTGACAGAAGACCTGATGAGCTGTGGGCTGACATCAGGAACGTCTTAAGGTCACAAGAACATCCTTAGCAGAAGGTCATTGAAGAGACAAGAAGGAAACAAGATCACGGTGGATGTCAGAAGAGACTCAGCAACTTGGGTGGGAGCTCAGAGATGTTTAGACACCTCGAATCTCTCAGCTTCCCCGGGGGGTAGATTCAGACTCAGGGCTACCTGAAGTGACACAGCATAGAGCTGTCATTTTTGGAGAAGCAGCTCTCCAGGCCTTGCTGCTGCAGGGCCTTTGGGTGGCTTCAAACTGCCCAAGTCTCAGTTAGTAGTTGAGTGGAAACTTCTTGTTCCATCAGGGTGGACCACTTGGCTGCTAACCATAAGAGGTTGATGGTTCAAGTCGATGAAGAGGCGCCTCGGAAGGAAGGTTTGGAGATCTGCTTTCTGATTAGTCCGCCCTTTGAGAACACTGTGGAGCGTGGGTTCACTCAGACACGTGCCCCCCTCCCCATGGTCGCTGGAATGGTTTAAATACAGGAGCTACATAAGCTCTGGGAATGACCGTCATCAACCAAGCAAAGACCTGGCTTCTTGGAGCTTATATTGTAGAGGAAATAAGATGGAACAAGGAGGCAAAAGGGGACAACTTCACAAGACAGCATCATATGCTAGTCTTTAGAAGAGGCCCACACTGGTAGGTGTGTAATGGTTGTAGTGCACCACTGCTAACCCAGGGATCACTGGTTCAAACCCACAGTCCATGACCAGAAGAAAGAAGGGGCAGTGTATGTCTGTTTAAGGAAGTTCTAGCCTGTCCTGTGAGCCAGGCTCACTGCCACCCTGATGGCAGTGAATTAAGTACACCAGAGTAAATGAAACCAGACAGGACGAGTGGTTATTGGGAGAGCCCCGCATTCGGGAAGGACATCTAAGAAGCACAAGGGAGCAAACTGTAGGAGCAGTGCTCCCAGCGCCCAGAACAGCAAAGGCAGAGGTTCTAGAAAAACCTTTGGGAAATACCAGTTTCATTCTACTTAATTCTAAGTGCATAGAAAGAAGTGAAGGAGAACAGTCTTGGGTTTGCTCTTGATCCAGGAGGCATTGCCTTAACCTAAAGGAATTACATCCCAGAGCCCTGGTCTGGAAGCAAATTAGTTGTCTTAATTATCGAATGCTGCCACAACAGAGACCCCACAGCTGGGGGGGGGGGGGCTTTAATAAACACAACACATTTCCTCACAGCTTCGAAGGCTAGGTGTCCAACTCCCGTTCAGAAGACCCGCTCCAGGGGAAGGCACTCTCTCCGCTGGCTCTGGAGAAAGATCTCTGTCTCCGTCCAATGTCTGTAGGTTATCCATCCCTTGCAAAGCTCCATGCACCTCAGCACCAGCCTTCCTCTGGCCTCAGGGACCAGATCCAAAGGGATGCCGACCCCAGCTCGCCTTCCATGGTCATATTGAAGTCCCTCTTCCTCCACTCACTTCACGCTCCTTGTCGATCTTGTGCCAGATAAAGAATGGTGCATGCACACCTCAGGGAGACCCTCTTACATCAGGATGAGGACCTCACCATCACTCCCCCTGCCCCCCCCCCAACCTGATGGTGTGGCCCCTCATCATCAGCTCAGGTTACCTCACGGCCTTGGCGTCGACAGTCATGGCCCAGACAGGATGATGGGTCCTGCTGCCCAATACATCTTGCTGGCAGCAGACACCTTCTGGGATCGACTCTCTGGTGGAAAAAGCAAGTGGCCCGTGGACAATAAGCCAGGGTTAATTTAGAGGTTGGTATCTGGATCATTCTGCTCGGTGCTGGCCTCATCAAAGGCAGGCAGCAGAGGCTGGTATTTGCTGGGAGCATTCTGTAAGGGAACTTTTTGTTTACGGGGAAATGAACTCTTGATATTCAACATTCTTTGCAGAGGACTTGTTTGGGTGGAGTTTATCCAAGCAGTTCATATCAACAGTGAAATTGAGTCATCCCTCCAGAAGAGAAGAAAACGTTACGGTCATACCAAGTACCTCTGGAGGAACATGTCTGCTTTTTTGTGCTCGTGGGTTAAAGAGTATGTTTTTTTTCAATGTTTTGAGATTATTGTGGTAGCAATTGCACAATATATCTTGGTGTCAATGAACTGTTGAATTGTGTGATATTTGTATTAGCTCCTGTGTTAGTCTGGGTAGACTAGAGAAACAAATCCATAAACATGCATATGTATATAAGGGAGAGGTTTATATACAAGGAGAAGGGAACAATGAGAAAGCATCCCAACACAGGCCAGTCCAAATCTGATATTAGCTCATATGTCTGATACCAACCCATCAGTCCTCTTCAGACTCAAGGAGCACATGCAATGACGCCAGGACAATCACACACCTGTGGGAGCAGAGTCTTGTGTATCCAATTGTGACAGAAGACTCTCAGCACTGGCAGGAGTCTCTATGTGACTTTTCTGGCTTCAGGTCTGGTTCCCTCAGGGTATGCCCATGTGGTTCACAGGGAATCAGCCTTGTATCTTGTCACTAGAGCATCTCCAAGGTGTTTTGTTTTTCTTTATCACACATACATGTTAAAAACTAAAACTCTGCCATGAAAAATAAGTCTGCTTCCTGCTTTCTGCCTCTCAGCTCTCCTTCTCTTTCCTGGCCATGCCGTTGCCCATTCTCCTAAGGGCGCCACCCACCTCCAATGCAGAGCCAAACGTGTGCCTCAAACAGTTCTTGAAAGGTAGAGCTCTAAGCGTTTGGGTACAAAGCAGCTGTCCCGCCGTTTGGCAGAACATTCCATAGGCATATGATAAATATATGTAAACAATCAAGGGAAAAGATGGAACAGAGTCATTAGCATATTGATCCTTGAGCATTAGGGAATTTCAGAGCTCATCTAAAGAGTAAATACTGTTGCTAAGCTAACAATAAAAGTATTGTGCTGCTACATTGAGCACGTTCTGTCTGTAGAGGCAGAATGTTTTAAAAATAAACAAGACCAAAAAATAAAAAATCAATAGGACCATAAAGTGTCTCATTTTCTGCACATATGGAAGTCTCTCTAGGATTGCTGTTAATGGGAATCAACTCTGGGGCAGGAGAAGAGGGAGGCGTGTGTGTCCTGCCTGGGGAGGGACTGGCCTCAGCCAGGTAAAGTGGCCCAGGCGTCTGGGGGATGGCCTCCTGGGAGTTCTGTCCAGTGCCCGGCAGGCCATCAGTTGTGCCCAGTGACAGACAGAACACCTAAGCCCGTGACAAGGGTAAGGCTTCAGAGAAGGTGCAGTAGCCAGTTGCAAATGATCTCGGGACATTTGCTTTTGATGGTGCAGCTCCTTCAGTTAACATTTACGAAGCTCCTGCCCATGACACACTCGATAAGGTGATAGTCTGGTGGCCTAGTGCATTGCGAGTTGGGCTGCTCACCTCCAGATCAGCAGTTCGAAACCAGCAGCTGCTGTGTGAGAGCAAGGTGAGACTTTCTACTCTGATAAAGAATTGCAGTCTCAGAAACCCACCGAGCCAGTTCTACCCTGGCTTATAGGGTCACCACGAGTCAGACCTGTCTCAATGGCGGTGGCTTTGTTTTGGATTGGTTTTTGGTTTTTCTGGTCATCCATGACCCTATACTAGATGTTCCGTCACTAAACTGAATCCTCACGTCAGCTCCGGGCAGTAGGTATGCCACACCCATTTATGAGTCAGCTTCTGTGTGTGCGTGCACGCGCTCCTACCTGCTTTAATCGGGTTTTTGGTTACTTTTCAGTATCTGGAAGATGAGTATAATTGGGGGAAAGTAAGACAGTGCATCGGTGCAGTCTCAGGATACTAGTAACAAGCAGCACATACCTATTGTTAGCCGACTGTCAGCAGGCCTTTGGGAAGGTGTCAAGTGTGTGAGCGGGCAGTTGACTTCAGCTTCCAGCCTGGCCGCGAACCAAACAAGTGGCCATCAAGTCGGTGCCAGCTCGTGGTGACTCCAAGTGCTGCTGTGCAGACCTGCCCTTGGTGGGGGGCGGGGGGGAGGGGGTTCCATCGACTACGGCGACCTCTCAGAAGCAGGTTGCCAGGCCTTTCTTCAGAGGCGCCTCGCACTAGATGCAGAGATACCCTCTGCATCACCAGCCAGAGCTTCAAGGGACCAGCCTGTCATGTGGCCCAGCAAGTGCTCATTGCTACTTAAAGTTCGTCGTGTGCTGCATGGCTGAGCAGCGGGCGCAGAGGACAGCTGTCTTCAAGGCAGTGTGGTCCTTCACAAGCAGATTGTCCTGCCTGTCTCCCAGGGCACCTGTGGGTCGGTTTCAGCTGCCGATCTTCTACCTGGTTGGCAAGTGCTGAATCCAGGACTCAAGCAATTCTGTAACCTGCAGTAGATTTTTTTTTTTTTAAGCACAAGTGCAAGGGCTGAGCCCTGGTGGTGTAAGTGGTTGAGTGCGGGACTGCAGCCCGCGGGCTTGGCGGTTCAAATCCAGCTGCGGCTCTCAGGAGCAGCACTGGGTAGCGCCCACGACCTACCAGAGGGCAGTGATGCCTCCCCGCCCCCCAAAAAATATAAATAAATAAAAATAAAATCACAAGGGCACTGTTGTCTTTGGGAGAAGCAGAGCCATCCCAGCCTAAGCACCTCTTCAATAATTGGATCACCCCGCGCCCCGAGGGGCACAGAAGGTTGCACCCCGCAAGGGGCTGCACGGGTTGGCAGCGAGTGTGTGGCCCTGCTGCCCCACCAGAAGCTCTTCAGGCAAGGCTGAAGGGTATGTTTCCCTCTGAAAAGGAACGTTTATACCAGTCCCAGCTGCAGGCATTCCCCGCGGGGTTGGGGACAAAAGGAGGTTGCATGACTTTGGGCAAGAGATGAGTCAGCTCCAAACACCAGTATCTTGAAGGAGGAGCTGCTGGCCGGCCAGGCAGACACAGCTGTCAGGTTGTGGGCAGTGCAAAGTCGGGATGTCTTTACCCATCACGGTAGGTCCGGCCAAACAGGAGCCAGAGCTCATAGGCCTGTCTTGAGCAATTTTTCCCCTTTTTGCTTGGGACACATTAAATGTGGCAGAGTTAAAATGTGGAATCGACTGGCATTGTATTCCTAGTGGAGGCCTGGTGCCGCTCTGGGTTTGGTGCTGGACTCCTCATTGCAAGTGGACCCAGGAGGAAGCTGAGGAGGTCTGTGTCCAGGAGGATTTGCAGTGTCCGAAGCCCTCGGTGAACCTGCCGCTGCCTTGGGCCACGAGGACGCCAACTTAGCTTCATGGCCCTGGGCAGGTCTTCGTAGGATCTGTCTTTAGTTTTGTTGGTTTTTGCTTTACTTCTAATGGGTGTGATTTCTTTCCCTCTCCCTCGCCCGGCATATCACTTAAAACGTATATGAAATTAAAGTCAGTTAGCATGTCTGCTGACATCCGTCTCTAAAGCCCAACTCCAAGTTCCCTTGGCATCAATCTGGAAGAGATGGGGGTTTCAGTGGCAATTAAGAAGCAAGCCCTGTCCTCCATAGCCTCTGTGAGGACACCTGAGACCCTCTGTTGTCGAGTCGTGGCAAGCACTGTCCGCCATCAACAGTGAAGTGAAAGGCGATCTGATTGCCACATCGGTTTACACGACTGCACGGGGGACCAGTACACCCAGGGGGAGCTGGCAGAACCCTGCTCAGCAAATGCTTTTAACGAAGCAGGGTGTTCCCGGCATGGGACACCAGCCCTATGGGAACAGGACACTGGCCATGCTATTATTATTTTTTTAATAATTTGTTTTTGTTGTTATTACTGCTGCAAATACACGTCGTCATACATACACTGATTCTGTAGTTTCTTCGAGTAAATTCAATGACACCGGTTACATTCTTTGAGTTGGACAGGCTTTCTGACCCTCCTTTCCCAAGTTGTTCCTCTCCCCCCGCTGCGAACATAAACTCACTGCCCCCTAAACTTCCCACCTCATCTTTCCACTGAATTCCATGCAGATAAGTCTTTAAAAACAAAATCAAACCCCCTCACTGCCACAGAGCGGATGCTGTCTCATATCAACTCTGTAGGATAGAACTGCTTCTGCGTTTCCCAGACCGCAACCCTTTCCTAGACCGGAAAGCCCCTTCTTTCTCTCATGGGAAATGCTGAGCATGAAGATTGAAGCCCCGTGCATAACCACTCTGCCATCAGGGCTCCTTACAGCATAAAGCTCAAGGCCGCAGACATCTTTTACTAGTGATGCTAAACAGTTGTTTGGCTCTAAGAAGACAGTAGGGGCTAGTTTGGGCTTAGGGTTTAAAGATGATCTCCGGGCCATAATTTCAAGGGTTCATCCAGCTTCCATGGCTTCAGAATATCTGGATTCTATGAGAACTGGAAATACTTTCTGCATCCTCATTTTTTCTAAGGAACCTTCTATAAAACATTTGATCAAAATGTCCAGCCGGGCACCCTCCAGTTGTTTTGGTCTCCCATGAAGGGAGCAGTTGTTGTTCATGGGGGGATTGTGTGTGGGGAGGCGCATTAGCCACACAGTCCATCCCCTATCGGGACTTGCCTTGTGGCAGACATCTAGAGACCAATTGTTTTGTACCTTGATTCTCCCCCTCACAAACATTTTAAGACCTTACGCATTAGGCAATGAACTTGGAGGCATACCTGAAGTTGGTCAGCGCAAGTCCCCCTTGAGTCCTTCTGAGCCTCAGTTTCCACCTTTACTTGAGAACTGATCACAAACCCTATCTCCCGGCCCTGTGTTCCATTTGCAATTTCATCAAAATGTGAAGATGCAAATTCTGTATTAGCACTATGAACCCAAATGTTATTCTGCGTTACGAGACTAGTAATGAGTAATTTTGGTAAGCGAATTGTCAGATCTGACGCTGCGGATGCATTCAGGCTAATTAGACCAGGTACAGTGAACAGGCTCCTGCTAGGCCTGTCTCATTAAGGCTGAAAGGAATTGATTCTGATGCTTTCTTACAGATTTTTAAATTAAGAAAAGCAAATGACAGTAATTGGCTTCATATATATAGACTCTTACTCAAAGCAGCAGAGTCCCTCTCTCAAGTTACTCCATTTCATATCTCACCTATGCTAATGTCTACCTTTTTCTAGCCTGCTTTCTCTTATCTTCTAACTATATTGTGTTCATCCCACCGAAGATAGCTTGAGAGAGAGAGAGAGAGAGAGAGAGAGAGAGAGAGAGAGAGAGAGAGGCTGGGAGTCATGTTTTCATTTGCTTAAACCTTTTAATTGCTCTATACCAAGAACACAGAACAGGGTTTTATGAGCACATAAAATAACATGGATGTGGAATTTATTTTGAGGCTGAGTTTGTGTAAACAGTGAGTGATTTTTTAATCGTCAGGTCATCCTCAATGACTGTCATCAACAGGCCAGCAAGTTAAGTGCTGTGGTTATTCACTTCGTGTGATTATCTCTCCGTGTACACCTTCCGTTACTACGCCACTGTGTTGTCAAACATGGGTCACTGGGAAGGTTTTCACTTGCTCCAACCCAACCAGCAGTTGTTGAGCATGGCTTACAACACACACAGCCTTGTCGTTGGCGTCTTTCTCATATCCTAAACCCATGGAAAGTAATGGGTTCAGCGTTTCAAGGTCTCTTCCTTTTACATGGGAATTCTCATAGAAGTAGTTGTCTACGGCATCCTTGAGAGGATAGGATGATTTCTGAAATGCAACACGTGTATAATCTTAGCATCGTTTTGAAAGTCAGATAAATTAGCATTCACCAAACCTGTGAATTGAGATAGAAGTTGCATCTGGACAGTTGGAAGAATAAAATAAACGAAACTACACCCCTGGTGTAGAGTGGATTGCACCTCAGAGCTGCCCACCAGAACTGCCCCTTCGTGTCCCAAGACGATAAATCTTCTCAGGAACAGACAGACTCATCTGTCTCCCAAGGGGTGGCTGGTGGGTTTGAACCACCGACCTTGTGGTCAGCACCCCACAGACTCATTCACAGCACAAGCAGGGCTCCTTTGCCTTGCAGTGAAGAACTGTGCGCACCTGTTGCGACCCACCTGCAAATCCTCAGAGGCGCAGTAAGGAATGGATTGGCTTGTCACCTGGGGACTGCCTGTACCGCACTGCATTTGTCAACCGCTTTCCCCTGAACTCAAAACAGGGTGGGGCGAGCCCTGGTGGCATATGATTATGCGTTGGGCAGCGAGGTTTATGGTTGGCAGTTTGAACCCATCAGCAACTCTGTGGGAGAAAAAAGGCTTTCTACTCTCATCAATATCAGGTACAGTCTCAGAAACCCACAAGGGCTCAGTATGCCTCAGCACTGAATCAACGGCAGTGGGTTTGGGTTTAGGGAAATAGGTGGGGTTTGACTCACTTGTTGAGAGCAGCCCCACCTCCCCAGTCCAAACATTATCCCTCACAGCTGCAAAGATCTCCAGTTCACCCTAAGCCCTTTAGGCTACCTTCCTGCTGGTTTTCTGAACCAGCCATCCTGGTGCTCCTAACGCCTGCTTCTCCTTTGCACTGAAGATTCCTAGGCCTATCCACAGAGGGCGGGGAAGAGAGTCCCACATTAGTGTTTAACTGACCTTCATGCCTACTAATCCCTCAGACTGTGGGTTTTGTTGTGTCTTGGATTTTTGGGACAGGTAGAATGAATAACAAAGCCGTGTTTGAAGGACACCCCCTGAGTTTGGACAAGGTGCAGGGATCTGTTGCTTGTTCCATGACCAAAACTTCCTCCCTGGCTTTTTTCATACCCGTTTATATTTTTATCTTTATTTTACTATTGTTTTATCCTTGCCACTTCATTTCATCTTCTTTACTGTTTTGGTTGGGTTTCCCAGTTTGTGTAGCAAAGAAGGAGTAGATGCATAGAGATAACAATGGGTGCACGAGTTTGTTGGGAGGCAGCATTGGGTGAGGAGGTGGGGAGGGGGAGGGCATTTGGGGAGGGAACAATGATGGTGGCCAGGGAGTGAGCATTAGAACTGAAAGTGAAAGTAAAACAACTCATTTTAAAGATGGCTTCATCATGGGGAACAAAAGAAAATGTTCTGAAATTGTGGTAACGGTAATACAGTTTGTCTTGATGTGATGGATCTATGGACTCATGTGGTATGTGGATTAAGTGCTGGTGAAACTGGTTTTTAAAAAGCCACGGTAGACTAGAAACCTCTGTCACTGACGCAGAGATAGAAGGAGGTCAGTGACAGTTCTGTCATCTTCTGTTCTCATCTGAGCTGCCGATCCATGTGTTCATTTTCGACTAAGTGCACCTATGAAATATTTCAAGTTAGTACTTTCTCCGGGGGAGCAGCTGGTAGCTTTGAACTGTTGACCTTGCAGTTAGCAGCCCAACGTGTAACCATGACACCGCTTGGGCTCCTTCTCATGGGTCTAGTGCGGTGGTTGGCAAACTGCACCACAGGCGGCTCTTTTAGTGTGAAAGTGCAGCACTGACGTAACACCGGAAACATTTGAAGGTTATTCCTTCAGATCTCGGTGATTTCGTTTGTTTGGGGAAACATATTTAAGGCTCTTGAGTGATTTTAACGTTGTTAGGAGGGAGAGGGCCGGCTCTTCCGTCTCAGGAGTTTGCCGACTCCTGGTCTCGTGGAAGCTCTGAAGGAGTCCTGCCGGTCAAGGTGGATGAAGTGTTAGGCTGCGAACAGAAAGATCTGCAGTTCAGAGCCCACTCACCACTCCCTGGGGGAAAGAGGCAGACGTCTGGTCCCACGAAGACTCACAGTCCTGGAAACGCTGTGCATGAGTTCTACCCTGTGAATCGGAGCCCAGGCCACAGCAGCGGGTGGGGTGAAGCCGTTGCGTCCACCCATTAATATTGGGGGTTCCTGTCCTTTGGGCTGGCTCAACCAAGCCCCGTACCCTTTCCCGATGCCAAATCAAGATGATGGCATCTGCCTTTATGCCTGGAGTACAAGAGACAACGTCTTCCCTGACCCCCTCTAAGGAGCATTCTGGTAACTTCTCTTCTGCTGTGGTGTTCTGCCATCTCTGTAGGGTCAGTCTTGTTCACTGACTCCACAGTTCAAATGCATCAAAGCTTCTGTTTTCCTTGTCTACTTTGGACCCTCCAAATCCCTCTCCCAAGCCTCATTCTTGGCTACCCGCTGGAGAGAGCCCTTCAGATGACTTGCTGAAGGAACAGAATAATGAGTGCCCCCTTTTTGCCCTCCTGGGAGCCTGTGGAGTCTTGGCTTGGCCTGTTAACTGCAAGGTCAGTTTCTCCTTGGGGGAAAGAGGCGCCCTACGACTCCAGGATGGGCCACAGCCTTGGAAACCCACAGGGGCCGTTCTCCTGGCCCTTACAGTGTCACTGTGAGTCGGCGTCCACTCTGTGACAGTAAGTTTGGTGTTAGGAATGGCTTTTTGTTTTTGTCCTGATCCTCCTGAAGAGTTCAGTAGACAGGTGGTTGGAAAACAGATGAAACTGCCCTGATCCCCTCCACCCCACCCCCACCCCCCTCACGACACACACAACTCCTTCTTCTGGTCTCCCTCCCAGGTCGGCAGCCTTCTCCTTCCTCCTCCTTTCTGCTTTCTTCTCATCGTTCCATTTCTTCTTGTCTTCCTTTCCCGGGCCGCTGTCCTGTCCCTCTCCCGCTTCTCCAACCCCAGCCACTTTTCTCTTCAGCTAGGGCTGTGTTTATCCTCCTCACTCTCCCTCCCCCGCCATCATCTTGGCTTTGTAGACTGTGTCTTGTGGTTGAAGTATGAATCTAATAAAATTAAGCTGGGGCTCTTAAGAATACCAAAGAAACTCTGCTACGTGTTTTGCTTCCTGCAGCGGAAATGCTCCCATGCGACGCTGTCTGCTGCGGTGGATAAATAACAAGGCCTCTATTTTCAGAGTCGGATCCAAGCCCAAGTGGATCCAGACACGAACAGATTTGCCCCAGACTGAGACAGCCCATCAGAAACGGGCGAATTCAAGTGCAGATCCCCACGGCATAGGCTCGGAGGTGGAAATCAGCTCACTCTTCTGAACTTGGGCACCGGATTTAAATATTCCTAAATGCCTCCTTGCTTTGGGGCAGTTTTCATTTTATTGCCTGACCCACACCACCACCTCCCCCCCCCCCCCAACAAAAAAACAAAACACACACAGAAAGCAAGCAAGCGTTATCCAACCTTGCCTTTCCCCTGCTCTGTGGGCCTTTTCAGTCCTTATGGATGTGCGTCAGGTCTCTGGCGTTCTCGAGATACAGAAGACACTGCAAATTCCATAGCTGCGGTTTTTTGTTTTGTTTTGTCTCATAATGCGTTTCCAATTTTGAAGCCAACTAACTCTTCATCGCCATATCAGCTTGATCTGTTAGAGTTGGTCTGCTTCACGGCTCTCTTGGGTGTTTATTTTAAGCTACGCGGAGCAGGGCGCAGATGTCTTCTGTACAGGGTGAGAGCTGGAAAGAATAGCTCCCTGCCATGAGACGCTGAGGAGGAGGCTTGCTGTGCTGTCCCCTTAACTGCTCATTCGCCCTTTGCCTGGTCTGCGCTTTCAGTGCTGTCTTCTCACCCATCTGCTTCTGAGCAGGAAGCCACACCAACCAGTGTCCCTGCCAAAATAGCGGCAACCCCCAGAGACACATCCACGAGGCTGATACCAGCGCTCAGCAGTGGGCACTGTTAGGCCTTTCAGGCGTGCCTGGCCACCACAGTCAACCACAGTTCCCGCTTCTTCCCGTCCCTAAGGGAGAAGAGCCTGAGCAACTCATTGGTTCTCCTCCATATGTATTCCCCACAAATGTCTCCCGTCGACAGCCCAGGTGGGAAGCCTGTAGCTCAGAGCCAGTGAGCCACACAGCCAGGAGAGAGCCAGGGCACACATTGTGCCCACAGTCTGGGCAAGCACGACTCGGCCTTTGGCAGGCCTCTCAGGTGACGCACCTCTCTGTTAGTTCTAGCTTGTAAGCTGAGCCTACTTCCCTCAGCCTTTTCTGGTATTATTCTCATCTGATGGGTCTTTCTAAATTGTGCCTTTGAGTTACGAGGCTGACAAAGAACACTGACTCTGCCCGAGACCGCCGGAAGAATGGACAGATTTGTGGTGGAAGAACTTGTCGCCATAAAGGCCAGGCTTGCTCTCACATGCTTTGGACAGGCCATCAGGACGGACCAGTCCCTGGAGAAGACATCTTGGTAAAGGGGTGGCAAAAACTCAGAAGCTCCTCGGTGAACGGGATTGGCACCGTGGGAGTCACAGCGGGTTCACAGACTTGGGAGTGATTGTGAAGCCTGGTTTTCCCATCCGGGTGTCCAGGTCCTTGCTGGGAGTGGGAACTGACTGGCAGTTACCGAGCACCACCACACCAGATGTCTCTCTGAAAAGCTGGTGCTGATTCTACTTCCAAGAGGTGCTTACTTTATTAAAAGCATTCGTTTTCTATCACCAAAACGGAATTGATGTTTTTTACAAGGGAATCCCAAACTGCTCTCCAACCACTCTCATAGTTTAGAAAACTGTGAAAAATAAATAACACTCCAATAAAGCGATAGGAAATAAAGAATCTCTGAAGCACAGGCGTTCTGTTCGGAAAGCATCCTATTTTATTTGCCATTCTCTCCCATCAGTAAAAGCCAATAAAAAGCAGTAGTGATTAAAATTTAATTTCCCCAATCAGAGAAAGGCTGCGATTGTTGAGAAATCATCTATTTTGATGGTGCTTTTTGGGGGTGGGAGGGTGGGTTCTCCCACTATAAAAATGTCTTTTCTTTATGACCCATTCTCTTTTCTTTCAGAGGCATTTTGAATTCAAATTCTGACCTCACCCCGGTGCTGGCAGTCTTCACGCTGTCTGTAGCCTTACAGGTCTATTTCCGAATCTCAGACTTGTGAACGATCAGAACTGGAGAGAGCACTCGCGACCGATACGGCTAGTTCAGGCACATCAGTTGTAAGCGAAGCCACCGAGAGAGAAAGTCATATGCCAAGACCCCTCCCATGGGCCCTGCGGCTCAGACTGCAGTGGGGAGCGGGTCCCTGTGGCTGGCTCTCAGGGAAGTGGTTCTGAGTTTCTGAGCGGAGCTCTGTCAAGGTGGACGCCTTTGTAGTGCTGGCCCCTCCTTGAAAGGGGATCGGGTCAAGTGTCAGGGCTGATCCTTGTCATACGAGGGCCAAGAAGCCCCAGGGACACATGGCAAAGCACTCACTGTGAAAAGAGAGCTCCACCTCCTTTCTTTTCTCTGCTGGAGAGGGATCCTGAGCATCTGGAGGCTGCACAGGAGACCAAATGGGGACTCATCCCTGTTCTCTAGGGCAGGCTTGCTGGGACTTGGGATCTCTTTGACAGCACACTACAATACGGACAGACCAAGTAAGGCAAGTAGGCTTGTGTTTACAAATGCCCAGGCCCTTTGGAAAGCCAAAAGGCTCATTTCTTGCTGTGCGGAATGTGTCGTTTGCCTCCAAAATGATTCCCTTAAAAAGCACCAATGAGTAGCTCTCAGATGTCATAAAGGATAACCTGATTTTTTGGATGTATTGTTTTTTAATTTTTTTAAAATCATTTTTATTGGGGGCTCATACAACCCTTATCACAAGCCATACATCCATCCCTTGTATGCAAAACACGTTTGTACATTTGTCGTCACCATCATTCTAAAACATTTTCTCTCTACTTAAGCCCTTCATATTAGCTTCTCCTTTTTTCACTTCCTCCCCGCCTCCCACCTGATTTGATAAAGTACATATCAGGAAGATTTTGCCACATTCATCGTTTTTCATTGTGACATGCAGGAACATTAATTACCATGTTGTGTAACCATTGCTACTGTATCCAAAAGTTTTTCTTCACCCCAAACAGGAGCTCTGTGCTCATTAAGCGATAACTCCCTCCTCCCTCTTTCTACCTCCCCCTTCCCTACCCCTTTGGTACCAACTAATAGAACAAATGCATTTCTGTCTCTATGCATGTGCCTAGTCTGAATATTGCAGTCATGTATGATTAGACAACATCTGTCCTTCGTGACGGGCTGGCCTCAGGCGCCATGTTTCCAGGTTGCCCCATGTGGCAGCACATAGCAGAACTTGAATCCTCTCTTCCCCGCTCACCTGAGTATGAGCATTTGGGTGGTGCCCGGCTGTGACTTGCCTTACCTTGTTCAGTTTTACACGGGGTCTTTTGCATTCAGGAATATCGACTCCCAGCATGGAGTTTCACTCCCGTGTAGGGTTCATTCCCATAGTGCTCCAGCCCAGGAGCCAAATAGAGGAGCGGGATTTCCCAGTGAACACACCAGTGGACCCCGAGCCTGTAATGAACTGCATGACTGTGCAGACTAGACCAAGCCAGCATGTTCATAAGCCTGCATGTCGTAGCTGATTATTTCCAAAAGCAGAGAAGTGAAGCAAATATGTATGCAAGGCTCTAAAGGAAGGGTCCCTCTTAAGGGACTTGATTAAAGTCCAGAGGTACAAGTTTCACTTTTGACCCTCTGCTGGGAAGGCTTTTAAAAATTATTTCTATTACATCCAAGATGTCAATAAGTCAGGTTCACTGTCTTCTTTAGAAGCAAGCGTGTTCTGTAATGAACCCCTAAGACTAGGAGTTGAGGAGTTAACTAAAGTGGTCATTCTCTGTGATGGGGAACTGAAAAATAAGTGTCAGAAATGGGGTGCCCACCGCCTGGGCCCGCTGCCTTTCTCGATCCTCTGCCCCCGAGACCAGCTATGCATGTGTCCCCATGCAGACTGGGTCAATGAAGGTGGCTGGCTGGACCAACGCAGGCCTCTGCCGGCCCCTGGGAAACCCAGTGTGTACAGTCATCGGCCCGTGGTAACCTTATCTTGGTACATGACGGGCAGCGTGTAAAATACCACAGTAAGTCCATTACTAGATAATTATAGGCTAAGCCACTTGACCTCGGAGTCAACTTCCTGCTCTGTGAAATGGTGATAATACTTAACATTGTACCGAGGATTTGCATGTCAAGTGAGAGGGCTCCTCTGTCCGTGTTAGATACAGTTTAGTTGCCAACCTGTGCTGCCGTTGGCAGACTCCTTCCAAGAGTGAACAGAGCCCAGACATGTGGGCACACATGAGGTGTCATTTCCTCCTGGGAATGCGGGGCTCTGGGGGAAGGGTCGAGGCCGTGTGGACACCATAGTCCCTTCCCTTCACTCAGCAGCAACGTAGTTTCCCTGCCAGTCAAGTAAGAATCTCACGGCAGGCTTCTGTGGTGGTGCCCACGTGTTACAACTCACACAGATCAGTAAATCAGCACAAGGAAGCCTGAGCTTACCGAGTATGCTTTCCACTGTGCCAAGGATTGCAAATCTGGAAAGATGCGTCGGTTCTGCAGGAAGGTCCTATGGGATTGGTTGGGAAAGAGACAGGTTCTAGGCATCCCTCAAAGAAGAATCTTGGATGCAGTGAAAAGATGTGCTGTGGATCCATAAGTAAGCCCAAGTAAGTCTGTGTTTTTCCTTGCTTATTGGAAAATCAGACGCCAACGTGACCCAAGGCTCATTTCATTTTTGTGCAACAGCTTTCGTCCTCGGTTTTGAAAAAATGGAAGGTGGGGGAGGGGGAAAACATTACTCCTAAATATAGTTCTATTTTTGTATTTCTTCTTGTAACCCATCCTTTTAAAATGTCAAAAAAAATTTTCCCTGTTTTGGAGGTAACATATAGCAAGATGCCAAAAGCATATGCTAATTGATCTTTCTTAAGAATAACTTTTTTTACATTTCAAAAATGATAAATGTGCAACTCCATAAAGCACAATTATTTTTTTTGGAGGGGGGGGGCATCACTGTTCTCCGGTGGTGGGAGTAGGAGACCCAGCCCCACTGCTGAAATTGAACCTCTGTCCCAGTGGGCCGCAGTCCCGCGCACAACCACTACGCCACCGGGGTTCAGCCCCACAATCTTCTTTAAGTTGCCAGTAATATCATCATCCAAATTCCAATACTGCTTGTATTTTGATTCATTAAATCCCCAATTCTCTGTGAGATACGCACATTTTGGGGGTGGTGGAGGGTCTGTTCTTACCCTGCAGAGCAGCTACGCATCTTGCCCTTTTTGCTCAAGGCTACTTTTTACTAAAACCAAAAAAGAAACGCTAACATCTATACCTGGGCTGGGTTTGTATTTTAAAAGACGGTAGTGCTTGAAACGCACCTACAGGTATCTGAAAAGTTCATTTAAAAACCAGTTTGCCTAGCCAAAGTCTCAAAATATTGTTGGTTTTATTTTTACCTTCAGATTTCCATTTCTTTGTGGGGGAGAGGGGAAAACACAAAGAAATATTGGCAGATACGAATTTCGTTCGTGGCCCCAGTTTAGCAGTCTCATAAAGGAGCTCCTCAGATAGATTTCATTATGAAAAAGAAAAGGGGAGAGAAAGGCCCAGGGCCCTTCACATCTGGTAGAAACATTGTCTCTGAGATCGCAGTGAGGAACCCTTCTTTTCAGCCCACAGCCAGGATAGCAGCATTTGACTCTTCCACATTAAGTAGTAGACGCAGAGTGAGGGAACACAATTGCTGATCATATCCAAACCACTTTGAAATAGTCCACTATTGGATTTTTTTTAATTTGGGGTATTAAATGATTACCAAAAGCAGACAGTACAATCAAGTGCCATTTCATTTGACAACCCCCCTGTAGGATTTCTTTTTCTACTCTCTTCCTACCCTTTGTCCAAAGCACATCATTCCCGCCTTATGCTCTGTCCTGTTCCCTATCTACCCCCTGCCCTCTCGGGCACTCCCCTCTCTGTTTCCAACTCATGAATCCGATGATTCTTTGCAATGGGCAGTGCAGAACTGTCAGACGGTGCGCACCATTTATTAAGGAAGTCAATAGGTTATAATATAGCTGGAGAAATGCTTAGGAAGCAGATATTCAGTGAGGACACATTACAAAACTTTTTTCAGGGCTGCTAATAAATGGCCAAAGGGCATGCTCCTTCCCCCTAAGCTCCAATATGAAGGCATTCAGCTCATGCTCCGTGGTTCAGTGAACCCTGCTTCCCCAATTAAGTGCCCAAAGTCACCCCACTTCACAAAACAGCCTCCTGTCCTCAAGACTCAACTTCAGTTGCTCTGTGGGCTGGGAAGCCCAGGTCCAGCTGGTGCACACCCTTCCTCACTCTTGCTAGTAGTGGGCTCCACCACCCTGCCCCCGTCCTCACCCCCCAGCCTCTCTGAGGGCTCATTTCATACTCAGCAACCCAGTAACACCCTTAATGATGACTCACACAGGTCAGTCTCATCAGTGTCCTCCTCCACACCTTTCTTACTGAGACACACGCAGGAAATGGTAGGATGGTGGAAGTCACAGAGACTTTGGCTTGAAGAGCCACGTTAAATAATTCACAGCCGCTGCAATCCCACACTTTGATACTTTACATAGCAACACAAATGGCTATCTTTGCCACCCATGAACTATGCCTTCTCTTCTTCATTAAAAGTTTCCTTGAAAGAGTAGAGAAAACTACTCAGCAACTTTAAATGGCCAGGAAAGAGACACCAGAGAGCCGAAGCACCACTCAAGAACAGGCTTGGAGGCCTCCCACCTCCCTCTCTCCAAACCCACTCCAACAGCCTCAGTAGTCAACAGCACAGAGACTGCTGTGCCGGATCGAGAAGCCTGAAGTAAACCTGCCTACAGGTGACAATTCTTGGACAAAGGCTTGAAGCACATTAAAAAGAAAATTGAAATTAAAAAGCACATTAAAAGGAAAAGAGACAGTTTCGTTTTAAAATGGTGCTGACCAAACAGGACATCCCTTTACAGCAGAGTGAAACAAGGCCTATGTCTCAGACTATATGCATAGACAAATCCAAGATGCAGCAAAGCCCTATATGTAAAACCTAGAACGATAAAAGTTATCAATGAAAAAATAAGAGACAAATTGGGGGTCCTTAATGCATGACACAGATCGACTTTCAAACATAACTGAAAACATGCAATCTCAACACCTTCTAAAAATTAGGCATCGGAAGATGTCACCAAAGGAGTAAAAGGCTGGGACCAACCTTTGGCAATGACACATTGGCCTAGGGACTAATCTTCAAAATTTATAGAAAACGTCAACAAGAAAAGGCCCAGTAATTCAGCTTTTAAAAATGGGCAGAGGACACAAACAGACAACTTCACCCTTGAAGGCATTCATGTGGCCAACACACATGAAGAAATGCTTACAAACATTAGCCATTGAAAAGATACAAATCAAAATGACAGTAAGATATCAGCGCACTCCAGCATAAATAGCAAATTCAAAAAGTAGAGCACTGCAAAAACTAGTGAGGGTGTGTGAAACTGGAAGCCTCATATACCGCTGGTAAGACTGTCAGATGGTGGGACCACTCTGGGAAGAGGCCTTTTCTCAGAAAAGTTGGGACTGGAAATACTATATGACCCACCAATATCTCCTCAGAGAAGCAATATATATATATATATATATATATATATATATATATATATATACACACACACACACACACGCGCGCGCGCGCGCGCGCCCACATTAGTTACACGTGCTCACGAGCACAATCATGGAAACCACCTGTATAAATATTGGTACATGCATATAATGTTAAAGAAGAATGATGACTCTGCGAAGCACTTCATACCGTGGATTAATCCAGAGGACATTTTTTTTTAAAAATCATTTTATTGGGGACTTCTATAACACTTAGCACAATCCACCCCTTGCATCAAGCACATTTGTACATTTGTTGCCATCATCATTCTCAAAACATTCTCTGTCTACTTGATCCTTGATGTCACTCCTTATCCCCCCCCCACGAGCCCTTGATAATTTATCAATTATTCTTATTTTATCATACTTACACTGTCAGATGTCTCCCTTCATCCACTTTTCTGTTGCCCATCCCTCAGAGAAGGTATTATATTTACATCCTTCCGATCAGTTCTCCCTTTCGACTCCACCTTCCCCTTTCCCTCCTGGTATCACTATCCTCATTGTTGATTCTGAGGGGTGTATCTGTACTGGATTCCCTGTGTTTCCAGTTCTTATCTGTACCAGTGTACATCCTGTGGTCTAGCTGGATTTGTAAGGTAAAATTGGGATTTTTTTTTTGGCGGGGGTGGGGGGCAGGGAAGGAAGCATTAAAGAACTAGAGGAAGGTTGTATGTTTCATTGTTGCCCTACTGCACCCTGTCTGGCTTGTCTCCTTCCCACGACTATTCTATAAGGGGATGTCCATTTGCCTACAGATGGGCTTTGGGTTTCCGATTGCTTCTTCCATGTGGGTTTTGTTCCTTCTCAGTTAGATGGCCATTTGTTTATCTTCGAGCCTTTAAGACCCCAGACACTATATCTTTTGATAGCCAGGTCCCATCAGCTTTCTTTACCACATTTACTTCTGCACCTGTTTTGTCTTTAGCAATTGTGTCGGGAAGGTAAGCATCATGGAATGCCAGGTTAATAGAACAAGGTATTCTTGCATTGAGGGAGTACTTGAGTGGAGTTCCTATGTCCATCTGTTAGCTTATACTAAACCTATAAATATATGCACATAGATGTATTTCCCCATCATCATATATAAATATATTTACATATGTACATGCCTGTGTTTAGACCTCTATAAACACCCTTTACCTCTAATTTCTTTCTTCTATTTCCTTTTATTTTCCTCTTGTCCCACTCTCATGCTCAGCCTTCATTTGAGTTTCATTAATTCCTTTCAGTTATATTGCCCTTGATCAAGCCCTCCCAGGCCTCCTACACCCTCCTTACCATTGATTTTAGATCACTTGTTGTTCCCTTGTTCCTGGGTTTGTCACCACCCACTTCCTTTCCCCTGCCCCCCGCTTTCCCACGTCCCCATGGAACAGTCAGCACTGTTGTTTTCTCCTCCAGATTGTTTATCCAGCTTATCTTATCTAGATATACCTGCATTGATAATGAAATAATAATATGCACAAAAATGAAACAGAGCAAAACAAAGCAACAAAAGAAAACAAAACAAAAAATTACAAAAAAAATAGTCAATCTAATAAAAAGTAGTATCAATCTAAAAAGTAGTCAATCACAGAGGGATAAATATTGTATGAAAACACATAAAATCAAGGAAAGGTTTTCACACTACAGGACACTTTCTGTCTTGGTTACCAGGGGTTGGGAGAGGAAGATGATGGTACAAAGTAGGTAAGTGTTAATGTGGGTGAAGGGAAAGATAGGTACTTGGCCAAAGAAGTGATAGAGGCAGGGGAAGACCCAAGAAGGTTTGCAAAAGTGAAAGGCTCCAGGTAAGAAATGTTAAATACACAGTCCTTCAATGACGGTGATCTATAAATAGATGCGTGGCTAGACAATGCAGGGTAAACAGGTGTGGTAAGGAATGTGGGCGTATATAGGAGATTTTATACACACACACATCTTTGCTGCCAATAGAGCCATGAGTGTGGTGGCATACATAAGGGACAGAATTATGAAAGTTTCTTAGATAGAACCAAACACATTAGGGAGTGAGTTGCTGGTGTTGGGGGTGCAAGACTGTAGTTTTGGAGGACCTGAAGTTCATGGTTTCCAAAGATAATGTTTGACATCGCACCACAGTCGTAAAAATTTATAAGCGGCCAGCTGAGGTACAGTTACACTGGCCAACACACATTTTGGTGTCTCAAATGTGAGCCTTGTATCTGGGTCTATTTGACCTGCTGCTTCAAAGAATGGCACCGCTTTCCCCTACTAGCTCTAGTCTTTGAGATACAGAACAAGTGCCAGTTACCATGCCCTATCTGCTCACCCATTAAAAAAACAACAACAGTATATTTCAATGCAGTGTTGGCTAGCCTGAGATACAGGAAGTGCGTGCTGGCTCTATTTAAAGTAGTTTGTTTTGTACTAAGTATTTAGGTCGACTTATACTTCACACGGTGTCCTTTGATCCAAAGCCGAACAGTTCACTTTACATGAACTTGGTATTTTCCCCAAGGATCACTTCTTCATTAGGATCTGAATAGCAGGCAGTTCCAATTCGTCATCTTACAAAAGGGTCAGAAATCCGATTTACTGCACAACACGCAAGGAGCCTCAATGACATCACAGGTTGTGTGTTCGACTGCTAACCACAAAGTCAGCTGTCCGCAGCCATCGGCTGCTGTGCAAGAGCAAGATCAATCTTTCTGCTTCTGCAGAGATGCACAGTCCCAGAAACTCAGAGAAGTCCTACTCTGCCCTACTGGACTGCTATAAGCCATAATAACACAGGCTCTAAGTTTGGTACAATAGAGATTCAAATGTTCTGAAACCCAAAATGGATCTGTCTCCTTTATGGGAATTTAAGGGAGTTCAAACTCCTCTATGGAAATTAAAATATTCTAGTCTTATTGCAAGATGGCACCACTTCACCTGTCCACAGAAACTCTTAAAATAATATGTAAAACTTCCCCAGAAAGCAGCTTGGAATCAGCCTCACCTCCAAAACCTGTAACATGAATTAGCCATCGACATATTTGTTAAAATGTATTCTGAAATGTTTATGGCAGAATTTGAAGAAGAGAAATTTAGACATTAAAATATTTAAGAAAAGTGCGATGAAGTTGGACATTTCCAACCCATTTAACTTGCCCTCACACTTGAAAACCCAGTCTCTATCGAATAGATTCTAACTGTTAGTGATCGTGTAGGATAGAGAAGCATTTCCCCTTTGGATTTCCAAACAAATCTTTCCAAGGTTGCAGTGTGACTGGTGGGTTCAAACCACTGACCTTATGATTGGGCTCAATGAATAACCAGCTAGCCCCCACAGGTTTGTGGTTCGTATTAGCCTTTCCTGTCTGGGACAAAGAACCACGATGAAGACTGGCAGACACATGGACACAATTAGTCCTGCAGACTCGTGGACCCTGCAAACCTCATGCCCCACAACACTGAGACCAGAACTAAATGGTGCCCACTTACCACAACCAGCAGCTGTGAAAGGGATCACTTTAGAAGGTTCTGGAAAGAATAGAAGGAAAATGTGGAACTAAACTCAAAATCACGAGTGACTAGGCTCACTGGTTGGATAGAGACTGGTAGGGACTGCTGCCTCCCACCCCACAGATCAATTTTCAGCTAATCAGTAGATCTGTCTGGGGAGCTATTACACCGCAGAGGTGCACGCACCTTACAATAAGCAACCATTTGATCATTGAGCAGCACTTTCCCAATGTCAGAGTTCAGAAGCGATAGAAAAGGAGGTGGAAAGGAAACAGGAAACTCAGGGGATGTGGGGAAGTGCTGTTCTGCTGAGGGAATTTCACAATTCCCTCGGTCTGCTCTGGTAAAGATTGAGATGATCAGGAAGTCTGTTGGGCAGGTCTGTGTTCTGTTGGGTTGGCATCAGCTTCTCGAGGGCAGTGGGCATTCTCACTCCAAGTGAACAGCTTCCTCTGGGGTTGACGAGCAGCTCACATTTCGTTGTTGTACGTGCAGAAGGCCAGCCTACCATCATCTTCACCTCTCTACAGGGTATGTAGATGCAGCACCTTTTAAAGATGAGTAAAGTGGAATCAGGTCAATTTTGTAATATCTCCAAGATTGGATGAAGAGGGAAGCTGAGGTCAATCAGTTGCCTGATCCCCAAACCAGTGTTCTTTCTCCTTAACTCTTTCAGTGGTCTATATATGGACGTTCTCCAGTTAACTGAAGTTTTGAAAATAAGTTGAACTGGGAGCATTTCTTCCTTTCCTTCTTTCCTTCTTTCTTTCTATTTCTTGGACGTAAACCTTTCTTTAATAAATTACCTGCTTTCTAATCAAAATTAGTCTGGGCTAGTTTTGGATAATTAACTGCTGTTCTGTGGACTAGAAAATCAATAACCCTGCTCTGCTAGCTAACTGCCATTGATTGGATTCTAACTCACAACAACTCTTTAGGACAGGAGAGACTACCCCGGTGGGCTTTCAAGACTAGCAGACGCTACAGGAGTGGAAAGCTTTGTCGTTCTCCCATGAAGCAGTGGGCGGTTTCGAACTGCTGGTGTTGCAATTAGTAGCCCAACTCATTACCACTATGCCACCAGGGTTAACGTCTTATAGATTGGCGAATGGATTATAAGTAGGCTCCATGAATTTGAAGGGGGCTCCTGTGGATAAAAAGGAGCCCTGGTGGTATGGTGGGTTAAACACTGGACTGATAACCAGAGAGTTGGAGGTTCGAGCCTACCAGTCCCTCCACGGGAGAAAGCTGGCTGACTGCATCCATGAACCCTGTGGAGCCATTCTGCTCTGGCCTGAAGGGTCTCTGTGAGTCGGGATGATGCCGTGGCAGAGGCGTGGGTCCGTGAGCAAAGTGCGTGAAAAGTTTGACTTCAGATTTGGGTTCGCAAAAGGCGAAATAAGTCACGTCTGTCTTCCAGATGGTTAAGATGGACAGAAACTGTTTTCCAAGTAAACCGCGCATACAGCACCTCTTGAATTTGAAGCTGCTGGGTGGTTGTTGTTTTTAACGCCTGTGAAATCCTAAATGATTCTTTTTCTGCCCAGATGGCCTCTGTTATTTGGTTAAATTCAAGAGTGATCTTAGAGTTTGGCATATGATAGTTACCAATAAATTTTTTCAGGAAGAAGTCAACAGGGTCTCTTTTAAAATAGCCTGACAGTATAGTCAAGAATCCCGTTATGTGATTCAATAATTATGGTCAGTAAGGTGGCGTATTTCCATTTAAAAGAATGGCTGACATGTCAGTCGGATGAGACGGTTCTCACATAATACTCCCAAGGCAGCCACAAATATTTCCACGTGGGAAGCAGGGTTGGCCTAAGATATTTTGCTACTCGTGTGTCATAGAGTTGTCAGATGACCAGAAAATAGCACGAATCACAGTTCTTTCTCAAGGCATTCTATATCATTGAAGTGTGTGTGGGGGGTGGGGGGGTGTAAAATACATACCCAAAACCTCTTTCCGTCTCGTGGAGTCCATTCTGATTCATAGCAATGACTCCCTGTGGGTTTCTGAGACTGTGACTGTGTATGGGGAGTAAAAAGCCCAGTCTTTCTCCCTCAGAGCTCCTGGTGGTTTCAAACTCCCAACCATGTGAATTGCAGCCCAGTGCACAAACACTCCACCATCAGGGCTCCTCCCAGGGGTTCCCAAGGGCTTGTGGAGAAATTCCATTGCTTTTTTAACTCCATTTCCCCCACAGACCTTTTGAAACCCTCCCTCATATATTTCTGTAAAGCCAGGTTGAAATGTGCAGAGAAGTTCTGCGCAGTGTTCAGTTCCTTGAAGGCCGCTCCTGAGTGCTTGTGAAGGGTTTCCAATCACCCAGGTAAGAGTTTGCCTATTGACCTGCACTCCCGGAGGGAGCACAAAGGAGCCTGCTCTTCCCCCAGCCAGAGAGGTAATAGCCCCGCTTTGTAGTGAAACGTGATGCGGGGGCAGACATTCTTAACAAATAAAGTCATTAAAACTTTCCATTTAAACTTCATCCCATTTGTTCAAGGCAATGTCCCCGGGGCTCCTGTCTGAACAGCATATAGCTCGATTAGATTTAGGAGGTAAATTTTTCATTAGCTCCCTTTGAAAGATGCCTGAAGTCAAATCCCTTGAAGGCTTCCGCTACCAAAAAAATCATTGCCGCTCGGCTGGAAGGTGAGATGGGTGATTAAGCTGCGAGGAAGCAGCAAAGTGAAGGCTGCCCAAAAGGGGCCGCTGTAGAGATAAACTGATCAGCAGGCGGGAGAATGAGGGAAGGTGGGATTTGAAATAAAGTTTCAGAGGGCTGCTTCACTGCCACGTCGAAGCCTGTGCCAGATTTGTGAAATCCAGGGACGGAAATGAGAAACATCTTTTTAGCTGGTGCGGCGGCGTGGTTTTTTGTTTGTTTGTTTGTTTTTAAAATAAGTAGTATTTTACAGAATTTGTTACTTGAACTGGAAATTTTTCTGAAGGGAAGCTTTAAAAAAATCAGTAATTCAGATTATTTTTATGATTGTCTTTTTTTCAACAGGCTTTTCCACAAAGTGACTAAGCATCGCATAGCTACCTGAGGATGGGGGTGTACACTTGTGGGCCATGCAGATCAAGACGTAAAGCTTTTCTGACATACCACAAGGCTTCTTCTATGCCATCTCCCACCAGCTCCGGCTCTACCCGCCCTCGCCACCAGTGCTGGGAATGCTGGTGGCGCAGTGCTTGGGGGCTGAGCACTAACCTCTTGGCCAGCACTTCAAAGCCTCCAGCCTCGTGGAGGGAGACAGGTTTGGGGCTCCCATCAGGAGTTAGGGTCCCCTCGGCCCTGTCGGAATGGGCTCGATGGCAGCGAGCTTGTTCAGTTGGGTTTTGCGCTCCCGGTGAATGGAACCACATAGGGTGCGCTTCTTCTGGTTTGTTTGCTGCATGGTACCGCTGGGTGTGCTGACTGTACAGGCAGCAAGAGCACTACCGTGTCAGCAGCCTGCACCTGTGACATTGTGTTCATCATGTGCAAGTGCCACTGGCGCCTTCCACGTACGACTGTGTCTGATACCTGTGTGTGTGTGTGTGTGCGCGCACGCTTCTGTATGATGGCTCTTTCCTTGCCAAAACAGAGAGACTGTCAAGCAGAGGGGAGGGAACGGGCCGCAGGGACATAGGCCAGCTTTAATCCATTCTAAACCACCCCTGACTCCCCGCTGCACCACGACTGATGAATTAGAATGCATCATGGTTTGGGTGTTGTCAAATTGGTAAAAATTAGAAAGGGGGAACCAATTTCAGGGATCTGCATATAACCTCCTCTCTGGGGCACGGACAACAGGGAAGTGAATGAAGGGACACATTGGACAGTGTGTGATATGAAAAAGTAATAATAATTTGTAAATTATTAAGGGTTCATGGGGTAGGGGAGGGAAGGGAAATATGGGGAGCTGATACTGGGGGCCTAAGTGGAGGGAGGATGTTTTGAGAGTGATGATGGCAACAAGTGTGCAAATGTGGCCTGCATACAATTGATGTATGTGCAGATCGTGATGGGAGTTGTATGAGCCCCCAATAAAATGATTCATTTAAAAAAGGGGGGGGGGGAAGAGGAGCTTATACCAAGGGGTTCAAGTGGAAAATATTTGGAAATGAAGATGGAAACGTGTACAAATATGCTTGATACAAATGATGTATGGAATGTTATCAGAGCTGTAAGAGCCCCCAATAAAAATCACTGAAAAAAAAATTAAACAGTTCACCATGCTGCCCCGTGCAGCAGCCACGAATGACATGAACCTCTCTTGATTAAAAGTCAACTAAAACTCCAGTGGCACTGGTCACATTTCAGACACACAGAGAGCCACCTCAGGCTAGTGGCTCCTGTGCTGAATAGTGACGAGGGAAACCATTTCCATCATTGCTGAAAGGTCTGCTGGACAGCGCTGTTGGTTGTCTGGCCTTTCCTGTGGAGCCTTTGGGTCACACACAGATGTTATCTTAGCAGACCACTGTGCTCTTGGGTTTTCCATTTATTTTGTGTGTCTCTCCCTGTTTGGGGTTCAAGGTTTAAAAAGTCTCTCAGAATTATGGCCTCGGGGAGTTCTCTAGTCTCCACTGGCCAAGGAAGCCTGGATTTTGTCAGCATTCGAGCTCTGTTCTGCATTGTTTTCTGTCGAGGTGCGCGATCACCCGGTGCTTTTTTGATAAGGTCTATCAGGATTGCCCCTTGGGAGTCCCCTAAGGCCATCAGCATTGCTTTCTGAGCTGGCCTGCATTATAGCGAGGGGAGCAGATGTTCTCAGAAGCCACTGGTATGGTGGGATTTTTTTTTTCTCCATGGCACCCTGATGAAACTCAACAAGCGTGTGACTGAAAACTGAGTCTACAGCCACCTACCCATCGCAGAGACAAGTTTAAACACTTTGCTGGCGTAAGCCTGTGGCATGTGGGCAGGTGAGAACCCCGGTGACAGTACTTGTGGACTTACCTCAGACACGCACCGAGATGAGGTACTGCTCCCTGCACACAGAGCAGCAAGTTGCCGCCGGGGGTCGTCCTGACCCACGCCACCCAGAGGTTGGCCTTCGCGCTCGGCCCTTTCTTCAGCAGGGGTGATCACACCGCGGAGTCAATTACGCCTTCTGATTCAATGGCCAGGTTTTCGTTTTTCCAAAAGCCATTCAGAAAGGCATGTAGGTAGGCTGAGCTGTGACCGTGGGTGAGTTATTGAAGAGAGGAAGGTGGCGGGGGACGTGGAGGGGAAGCGTGAGGACGAGAGAATGGGACGTTCTGCTGCCCCGCAAAGCTCACCCAGCCCAGGGACCTACAAAGGGCCGTCCATGTGAACAGGGCAGGGGCTCTGCTGGGAGGGGGGTTATCAAAAGCCCCAACCCCAATACAGCCTCCACAGCAGAAACCCTCTTTATTAAGGAACAGGAACCCCCTCTCACAGGGTCCGAGGCAGGGAACCTCGTGTCTCTACAGGGTCAGTGAGGGCCCACGTTCTGGCCAGCTCTCAGCCCAGCCCTTCTGGATGCAGACATGGGCTGTATCCTTCAGCCACTGGCTAGAAGGCTGCTTCAGTGCCTGCATTCCACTCAGGAGCTCCATGTCCAGAGAAATTAAGAGAGTGTGGCCTCCTGTCACAAGCCAGAGGAGAAAGGTGGTTGACCTTGTAATAGCTCTAGAAGAGTGGTTCTCAACCTGTGGGTCACGACCCCTTTGCGAGTCAAACGACTTTTTCACAGGGGCCACCCGATTCATAGCAGTAGCAAAACGACAGTGGTGAAGTAGCAACAAAAATAAATTTTTATTGGTTGGGGGAGGTCACCACAACATGAACTGTGTAAAAGGACCATGGCATTAAGAAGGTTGAACACCACTGTTCTAGAAGAAGCCTCTGGAATACATGGTCTTAACTGTCCTGGCTAGTGTCCATTACATGTGTCATAACTTCTAAGCCCTTAAGTATCCCCTAGTCTCTTAAAACTTCTTTCAGCCTGCACTGATAAATACAGGAAACGTGGGGTAAATTGCTTTATTGTCAATGGGCTAATCTCATCCTGCCTTAGAAATGGCCCTAGCCAACAGGAATCACACAGAACAAGTAGCATTTCTGGGGTGCATGAGAAGCCAAGAAAGAGAAGTCAGAGGGGTCACTAAACACCAGTCCCAATATTCCAATCTGTGCAGAGTGCTCAAGCCACGGCCATCCGGAAATGTCCTCGTTGGCCCTAAGAGTTAACACGCCCCTCCTTCCCCTGAGAGAGCTGAAAAAACCCTGGTTGAATTTTAAATTTAGCAATATCCATGCATTTGTAATTTACAATGTAAATGGTCTATACTCCCTAGAAATCTGGAATCCTTCAACCGATCAGTTATGCGCTCTCTCTCTCTCTCTCTCTCTCTCTCTCTCTCTCTCGCTCGCTCTCTCCTTCTATAGAGACCTCACGGTGTTAGGGCTGTGTGCCGAATGAGGTCCCTGTCTAACGACAGTATTAACCCTGCAAATCTGCTCATTGAGCACCCTCAGGCAGGACATAGAATGTGTCCAATTGAAAAACTATTACAGACTCTGCAGTGCTGTAATGGACTGAGGGGTAGCAGGGAGAGAGAGTGAGAGAGAGAGTGTGTGTGTGTGTGTGTGTGTGTGTGTGGTGTCCACCCCAGAAATCATTATCTAAAAGGAATTCTGGTAACATATATCACTTAAAAAGAGGGGTTATTTTACGGTGGGGATGGGAAGAATGTATCTTCTGTCACCCAAATTTCACAATGTCCAATGTTTCGAAACCATAAGGATTTTCAATTTCCTGCCAACTACATTGTTTGCATTTCAGCTACATTCTTTAGCACCTTCCCCTTGTGTTACAAACCTCCTTTTGAGGTGTTCTTACATCTACTTTGCATCATCAAACATAGAGAAGCATATGAAAAAGAATGCGTACAGAGAACACCCATGGACTCGCCACCCAATGGCAGCAGTGAACCGTGAACTCTGTCCGATTCGATGCGCTGTGCGATTCTGCATGGGGAAAAGCACAACACAGATGTTAGGCATTTTCTGCAAAGGCCCAATTCCTACCCGACGTGGGCAACGTTGCGTTCCAGAAAGCCTGTGTGCGCACCATCCTGCCTGGACATGTGGTTAATGCTAAGTAGTCTAAGAGTTGTGCCCCAGGTAATTCCTAAAGCTGTTCCAAATCATAAAATCTAGGATGTTGTGCAAATTTATATTTTATCATGCTGAGTTCTGTGCACAAAAGCTCGATGACGACCCTTCCCCCTCCCCACCCCCTACACACACACTTTGTGATCTCCCTCAAAGGCAGTTTTCCAAGTCGCTTTGTTGTGCCTTTATCGCTGGCTTCACCACACATTGTTTGCATGTCTGAAAGCAATCTCTGTCTAAATTATAAAGTAGAGACTATCCTCGCGTCTCTTGTCTTACAGCACTCTGCCATAAGTGCTGTTTTCACTGACTTCTGCAATTGAAGCCTCTAAATAATGTGAGCCTCTTCACTGAGTGCCAGAGACCTGACTTGGCTTGTCTGCGGTCTAAAGCGCTATATTGGGAATTCTACCACTGAACCACCCCAGTGGCACTGTATTGGAAAGCAATCAGCTATGTTGAGAGAATGTTTGAACTATTTATACTGTATCCATGGACAGGCTATCAGACTTCATTTTCTGAAGAATCCTCTTTCTGAAATGGGCTCTGGGTGTCACAGTGGGATCCCCCTCTGCTGCCTCACACGGTACCTCTGTTCCCGTGACTGTGCACGGCATCTGCCCGCCGCTGTTCCACAAACGCAGAAGAGTTTGCTGGTGGTTCACAAGCACACACTGGCCGCTTGAGGGTCCCCAAGTCCAAGGTTCTACAGGAAGACAAGCAGGGAATAAGGAGATCGAGTGGGAGCAGAGCATTATAAATGTGTGGACCGATAAGCTTATGCCAGATAATCTGTAACCAGTGAAACTAAACCCAGTGGCATCCAGTCGAGTCTGACCGACAGCAAGCCTCTAGGGCAACAGTTCTCAACCTTCCTAATGCCGCAACCCTTTAATTCAGTCACTCATGTTGTAGTGGCTTCCAACCATAAGATTATTTTCATTGCTGCTTCTGTCATTTTGCTACTGTTATGAATCGGCCGACCCTTGTGGAAGGTTCCTTCGACCCCAGGTTGAGAACCGCTGCTATAGGCTAAGGTAGCACTAACTGCCCTTGTGGCTTTCAGAGACAGCAATTCTCTATGGAGGCAGAGTGCCTCATCTTTCTGCTGCAGCGCAGCTGGTGGTTTCAAACTGCTGACCTCGGGGTTGTCGGCCCCACACATAATCCACCCCACCACAAGAGCTGCTCTGCAAGGTCACCTTAAGTCTGGGAGGTGGGCCTCATGTTCCTGACTTAAGGAACAAAGGAACTTAATAGCGTGTTAAGAAACTCTTTGCAGAGCACAAGCGCCTTCACCAAACGAAACTCACTGCCGGGGAGTCGATTCCAAATCATGGTCACCCTGTCGGACTTGTGAGTTCCCCAGACTGTAATTTATCTTTCTCCTGTGGTATGGCTCCAGGGCTCCTTGGGATCTTATTTATTCCACGTGCAAAACGGTGAAAGAAGCCCCCGTGGTGTAGTGGTTCGCATGTTGGGCTGCTAACCAGAAGGTGAGCAGTTCAAATCCACCAGTTGCTCCAAGGGTGAAAGGGGAGGCTTTCTTTTCTTGTAAAGATTTGTAGCTTCAAGAACCTCAGGGAGCTGTTCTGCCCTGCCCTGGAGGGTCACTGTGACTTGGAATCAACTTGCTGGCAGTGGGTCGAGCATAGCACTGAGGACGTTTTCTCAGAGAAGGGTAAATCAAACGTATTTAGATAGGTGTTGCTTCAAATGTTGATTATCTTCTCATTCTGAATGATTAGTATTCCTCCACATAGCCATTTACCGATTGTTAAGTATGAGAACTCGTTAGTATAATGAACCCTTATAGTTTTTGGGGTGATTTGAAATGAACATGAGTTTAGCTCCTTGATTCTGAGCATGCCAAGTTTTCCCTTCATGATAAAAATCTATTTTTTCTAATATTCACTGTGCAGCCATTGCACGAGTATGCTCCCCTCCTTCACTTTATTGCCAAATGAGTATTATTCACTACATTAATTGCATCGACTGTGGGATATAGCCCCTTCCTGTGTGTCTTAATTTGTTCCTTAGACTGTACATGTCTCCTTTTCTCTCCCACCCCCAAAGCAACCAACATGTCTAAACTTGCTTCTCTCTCTGTAGGACAGTCGGCCCAATATGTCAAGACCTCTGATCACTAGATCCCCTGCATCTCCACTGAACAACCAAGGCATTCCGACGCCAGCCCAGCTCACCAAGTCCAATGCGCCGGTCCACATCGACGTGGGCGGCCACATGTACACCAGCAGCCTGGCCACCCTCACCAAATACCCCGAGTCAAGGTAATCCAGAAGTGACCCATCCACCCAGCCATGTGTGCGTGTGACCATCTTCCCCTGACCGGGAACTAGAAGTTGGGGTCGGGAACTAGAAATGTAGCATGGGGCTGGTGCTGGATGGCAGATACTCTGCTTAGATGCAGCCGTCTTCCTCCATGAGCCAGAATCTGAGCCCCCACTCAGTCCAGTATGTGTCAAAATACCGGGCTCCGGTCCGGGCAAGCTCCATGAGCATTCCACACCACAGAACTCTCTTCCTTTGTGTCCCTTTTTTGTTTCTACCAAAAGGGGAGTGGGGGGGCCAGGGAGGAGGTGAATCCTCTCCCTTCTCCATCAGCCCCTTTCTTCTCTGCCCTCATCCTTGAAAAGTCTGCCTTAGAGATGGGGATAATTTGATGGGACGCCAGTTGGCCCACTGACTTGTGAATGGGGCAGGGAGCCATTAGAGAGACTGATCAGCGGGCAGTATATTTAGAGCAGCCTATAAAAGTCCAGGAAACCAAGAGAGCGCAGTTCATGAAAAGAGAAAGAGAGAGAGAGCGGAGGGAGGGGGTATGGAGGGGCGGGAGGGTGAGCCTGGAACTTAAGAAGCAGCTCAAGCCCGATCAATAGCAGATGAAGAGGAAGAGTGGTCATACATGAACTGGATGGGGAGGGAGGAGGGTTTACAAAGAGACACTATAAATTTATGCCAGTGTGAGAGCCTCTCCCACACCCCTCCCCGCCCATTTTCAAAGGCATTCCAAAGAAATAATTTACTTTGCACACTGGGACAAACCCTCTTGGCCAGGCCCCAAGATCTGGGGGCTAGAATGGCATTTCTCTCTGCCAGCTCGGCTGCTGGGCGGGGCGGAGGCGTGAGCTCCCGTGGGCTGACTCCTCTGCTGGATTCTGCTCTCTGGGAAGTGAAGATGCACTGCTTAGGCTGCAGAAAAGCAATCATTGTGGTTGTTAGCTATCTCACGGAGTGACAGATCACAACTAACAGCAGGTACCGCCGACACAGAGGTCACAGTCACCTTGATCACCGCAGGAAGGCTGTTTTGTTTTTTTTCTTTTCTTCATGTATTTTTATTCTACTTATTTATAGTT